>JAWHQI010001097.1:0-90000 GCA_033032865.1 Dactylorhiza incarnata | reverse complement strand
CTTCTTTTGAGCGAATCCATCCGGCAGTAGACCCACGGGGAACGGCTGAGGTCTTTGCTGAAGGAAAAGTCAGGGCAAACACTAGCAAAGAATCTATCAAAAGGTTCATGCTTAACACATGCGAATGAAAAGAGAGGTTCTGGTTCTGCGGCATAGCATAGAGTTGATTCGATCGAGAAGGTAGCGCCCAAAGTGCTTAGCCATGTGTAGACCGGATGGTCTCGCGAAGCCGGTCACCGTCTACTGTAAGAACGAATCTCAGTTCGTCTATATCTAGAATCTAGAACCTCTCTTTTCTTCAGTCCCGGCCCTTGACCCGTGAGCCGTTAGGCGAAGGGAAAGGAATAACTGAAGTTTGAGTTCACAAAGAGAAAGAAATCGAGCGACGAAGGCGACCCGTATGGGTCGTGATCCGATAGGCGAACAGCCCTTAGGGGATGACTCTTTTTGGCTTCGCCCCCGCTTTGTCCGTCCTCACCTCCGCCGCAACTAGATTAGCTGCTATCTATTATTGAAAAATAGGGAGAGGTTTGAAGATGATTATCCCTGCCCCGGGAGAGGAAAAAGCACGTCATGCCCGACAGACCCACCTCGCATTGGGGAGATCCATGAAAAATGGGACTTAACAAGACCAGCGACCTAGTCCAAAAACGAATTCGCTTAGACCGGTAAGGAAGGACTAGGGGATAGGCTTGACCACTACAGAATCTTTGGTCTCTCGATCGCTTCCGTTCCCGGCTGCTTCGCTTTTTTCAAGGAAATGCCTGCCTAATGAACCTGGTAATAGAAAGATGCTCAAGCAACCCCGGTAGCTAAGGCTTCCTAGCCGCTACGTTTTTCAGGACGTACAGAAAATTCTAGGACTCGGTGAAGACCAATCCGATACGGACAAATATATCTTCTTCTAGGAAAGTCCGCTCAGTGGTAGCACCGCCCCGTGGGTTCCAAGGTAGGAAGACTGGCCCTCAGAAATGATAGGTCGACTGCATGAATGAGTCGACATGGCAAGCACAACTCTGAAGCTTAGTAAACAACCTTTGGTACATGGCCCTCTCAGGTTCGTTTCATAGGAGGTGTAAGGCGGAAGGAAGAGTAGGAGCTGCTGGCCTCCCTTGCCTTCTGATTCTGAGCTCTTTTTCCATTGGCTTTTCTCGCGAAATTCTTGATTCTCTACTCTTTCGGCTACTCAATCAATAGCGTATGTAGATAAGAGAAAGGAAGAAGCAACGGCTTTCGCTAACCTTGCTCAAGGAGTTTCTTCTTCAGGGAAGAAGCAAGGGCTTTCGCGCGTCTTTCGAAAGTGTTGGGAGCAGATGAAGGAAAGCAGGTTCTTCGTAGAAAGAGAAGCGCATTGAATCGTAGATATAGAAAGTGTGCCACGAGTGAAAAGTTGTTTGCTTATGAGGGAGAGAGAAGGAAAGGCCGAAACGAGATTGCCATTCCGGCTCGGCTCGGGTCTGGTTCAAAAGGCAAGGGGAGCACTCCTGCTTGTTGGGAAAGGAAGAATCGACAAGTTTCGCATCTCTTTCTATAAGCTCACCGCTTCTTCCTCTGAAGCAAGCAATTGCTGACTCGAATGTCTCTTCGTTCTTACCGCTCCGTGGGTAGTTGTAGGAGCATCTTGTGAGAAAAGAATGTGATTCTAGAATCCCTTCTGGTTGTAAGCTTTTCCAATTCGAAACTCGAAATCTCATAAGAGAAGAGGGTCGAAATAATAGTAGGAACGAAGGGAAGAATCGACAAGGAAGAAAGAAAAAGAAGAGAAAATAAGGAATGTGAAAAGCGTGACGAGAAGAAGAAAAGAGAGATGTTAGACCCTTGACCTCTACCTCCCCGAAGGCCTCAAAGCCCTTGCGCCTACCCTCGGTGAGTTTACGAGCCGAGAGGTCGATGAGCCGTTAGGCGACCCTTGACCTCTACCTCTAAATCAATCGGTGCGGGAGCTGCTACAATTGCTTTGGCGGGAGCTGCTGTCGGTATTGGAAATGTCTTCAGTTCGTTGATCCATTCCGTGGCGCGAAATCTCAACAATTCTTTGGTTATGATGGGATTTGCTCTAACCGAAGCTATTGCCTTGTTTGCCTTAATGATGGCCTTTCTGATCTTCTTTGTATTCCGATCGAGAAGGTTTTTCTGCTCTTTTTTTCGCTTCTTTTTCCTTTTTCTGGGGAGGAAACTGCTCCCTGGGCTTGAAGGTTTGGATTTCGCGAGAGAGGGGCAAAAGTCAGACAGTGAAAAGAGCAGGCGAGCGATAGCGAAGTTCACGTAAAGAAAGGCAGGTAGCTATTTGTTTGAGGAATAGCATGGTGAGTTCTCGGTTGCTTCCGTGATAAGGGAGGATGGGAGTGGGGAGGCGCATCCACCAGATTACGTTACGGACTTGACTGGAATTCATTCAAAAACAGTACAGGAACTGGTTTCACAAAAGGGGTCGAGAACTACATAGATCTCTTCTTCCCTTGCTTGGTCTGGGAGGTAGGTTATGTAGGCGTACAACTTAGGTTGTGCTCGATCGCGAATGGTCGATTATCTTACTCAAAGAAAGATATCTATGCCTGATATTGCCATAATCTCTTTCCAGGCCAAACGAAACTCGAGTGAGAAGTGAATCGCTTGAGTTGGTGTTCACAAAGAGGATCCAGCCTGAAGAACTAGGGCTCCTCTTCCTCACGAAAGTTTCGCATCTTGTCCCGCAGCTCATAGGCTCACCTTGTACCCTCCTGGTGTGATCGACGTCACTCACATCTTTGATCGTTCGTGCGGAGCGAACAAAAGCTGACTTGAGAGCCCGAAGGGGCTGGTTCGATAGAGCAAGGGTCTTGAAATGGGAATAAGGAAATGGCTGCAGTCCTATCATAGAAAATAGAAAGAAGTTCTGCTCTCTTTTGCCCCCTTATCCTCTGAGCATTAGCAGCGGAAATGTTGATATATGATAGTAGGGTCGGGTTAGCACTCTCTTTCCTTCGGTGATGAAATTCAGTGTGTGGCGCTGGAGGAATTCATTGCAAGACTCAACTGACCGAAGATTTCTGTCTCGGATGAAGAGCTCTCTTGGCCACGACTGAAGCTTCCCAAGGAGCAATGTGTCAAAATGGGCGAAAGCCCGATCATGATCAAAAATTTGACTAATGAAAAGAGAGATCTGACCGCTAACTCGTCCTACTTTCTGGTTGGACAGCCCTTCCCGATTGAACCCTAGCTAGGTCGGGAACTAAGCGTAACTAAGCTCATTTTACACCGCTCATCATGGAAGTTGCCCGAACGCTTTTTTCCTAAGACTTTCCAATCTCACAATCGGTCCAGAATCCAACAATGAAAAAAAAACAAGGTCAAATAGAAAGAAAGAGGCAATGTCGTACAGAAAAGTCTGAGGGTGAAACTGTGGTATGGATCTTGATCTGACACCGACTGCTGTCAGCCTACCCGTACTATAGAAGCAGGTGTCCGTCTTGATGCTCATGTCAGGATTACAAATTGAGTAGGCAAAGACTAGAGGGAGGGTTCACTCTGCCATCGAGCGAGGACGATAAGCCCAAGCACTCCGCTTTCATCTCAGAAGTTTCAGTGTCAAGGTTTTTTCTCATTTCTTCACCCGCGTAGCGGTACACTATGTTCATAATCATTCTTTCATACCTTTGCGTCTCAAAAAAGTAGAAGCATGGTTTTGCATCCGTTCTCCAGCCAGTTTCGCAGCCTGAAAAGAAGCACTTGATTAGCTCCTAGGATCTCTTTTTGAATATCTGAGATCCGATTTTCAACACATGAGTAAGCGAAAGAGCAAAAAGGCTATTGAATCAGTAGCACATTGGCCCTATTGCGCATAGCTGGCAAGAGACCCCCCGCACCTTTCTTCTTAGGGGACCCGTAGGGTCCTTAGCCAGAGTCTTTCCTTAGTTTACTGGAAATGCTTTAAGGTGAACTAGAAGATCAAGAGTGAAATCAGCAAAAATGCTATATGAACAGCTCATTCGTTTCAGAACTGAAAAAGAAAGCAGGACGAGAATGAGAAGCAAGAACCTCTGGTTCGAGCTAGTGGCCCTACAAAAGAAAAGGAAACGAAGCTAGCGAACGGGGCACTCGCTTTATAGCTCCGAAACACAAGCTTTGTTGCTTCTTAAAGGAAGACTTTGGGTTCTAAAAAAACCACCACCCGCCTGCCCAGGACCAGGACTGTAACTGATCTTCTTTCTATCCTCGTGTGTGATCGGATATTGAATTCATCTTCTAGACTCAAGCCTGGGAAGATTGGAGGAGATCCATTAACACAAGGAACTCGATCCGCGAGCTCATGTTGCAACTATAGCGGGCGGGGGCGGCTTAGCCAGTTCAACCAGCGAGAACACAGTTAGGAGAGGTAGGCCAGTTCTTCTATCCGCTCTCTCTATCTATCTCTCTGGTTTATGGGATTCATTTCAACCGGATTTCTTGGATGGACGAGCCCCCTTATTCTCTATGATCCTGTCCTGCAGTGGAGTTCTTTAAGCAACTTTAGTCCAATACCTTACGAGATAGAACCAAAACCCTAGACTGCGTATTCACCAATGACAAATCCTAAGGACTCTAAACTGAATCCAGACGAGAAAAAGCTAAAAGCTAGTGGATCTCAGAGCCTGGCTGCTTTATGAATTCGAGATGCTAGATTATCACCTTGAAGCTATTATTGAACCTAGCAAAGTCAGACATATGCCGGGTAAGCTGAAGAGAGACTTTAGAGTAGAGCGAATAAGGCGAGCGGTAGCGAAGATTGAGATTATCAAAAGCAATTTTTTGAAATTCTTCTTGGATGCTTCACTCTAGTTACTGAATCCTTCTGTTCTCCTCTTCGCTACGCGCCTTGATCCACCCACTGTACTTCTTTTTCAAAAGCAAGTTAGACAATAGAAATCGAGAGTGATAGGATTCTGCCTTTGACTCTCTTTCGTCCTCCTTGAAATAGGAGAACCAAGTCTTCATTCTTTTATGAAAGCGAAAGCATTTTCATGTCTTTAGTATAGTCGGAGCAAGGACGAGTTGGTACCACAGCAACGATCTCACGCTGGAGCGATGGTTTCAGGTAGACTGTTCTGCTCTATAGCCGGGAACGATGACCCTTTTTTTCAAGATGGTATGGGGCTTTTTCGATCCTATTCACACCTCTTTGAATTGAGAAAGCATGTCAATTTCAAAGCACATGAGACCAAAGTGGCTTTTGAACGAGACCTACCGGCTTAGGAGCAGTCCGATCGGTCCTCCAGCTTCGGTTCACGACTGGTGCCTCAAAGAATTCCTCGATGCCTACCGTGGGCGCTAAGGCGGTCATATAGTACCAAGGACAGTACTCTAGCCATGACCTAAGCCAGCCCTTAAGACGGACCAGTTCATCCCTTCTCCTGGAATAGGAATAATGAAAGCTCTCGCGGTCGCATCTCTCCACGGAGGTAGGGCTTGAGAGGTCTGCCGTGACCTAAAATTCACTCCAGGCTCGATGCTAATTGAGAAATTCCCCTAAATCCCCGGACCTGAAACCTCTTGGCAACTTCGCTATCGCTCGCCTCTTGTCGAAACTCAGGATTTTGGATAACTACTATCAACTCCCAACAACAAGAAGATATGCTCATAGACCTTAGCCACTTTCTGTGGGCCTACAGGCAAGCTCTTGTGACCACTGCTCCCCATTATGCACTAGCAGAAACAAGTTGCTTAAAGAGACTCCGGCAACGCAACACTCTATTGAGAATGAATGCTCTTGCTGCTCTGCTCCTCTAGTCATTGAACCAGCGCACTCCAAGACAAGCTTCTATTCTTTCATGAATGGGGGATGAAGAATTTGTTCAGTTTCGGCTCTTGGATTTCTTTGTCAAGGTCGTTGACCTTTCTCTTTTAGCTCTTGGATCGGGTCCTTTGCGACCATAGGGTCCAAGTCCTACGGACAACCTCAGGGTACAAGTGTGGGGAGCGAGCGACAGAGGAAAAGAGGGCACCGACCAAAAAAAAGCCAAAGATAGGGAGCAGGTATACCGGTTTTCAAGTCCTTGAACCAAGCTACACAACCTTCGGGATCTCAGAGAGAGGTGAAACTCTACTTTGGGAAGTGAGCTCTTGTATGAGGACACCATATACATACGGCTTTCTTTCATCACTCCAGCACAAGGATAGAAAGAGTAGAAACATAAGGAAAAACTAGACCTACCAAATCTACCAAACCGAGATTTCCTTCCCATGTAGTTTCCCTTGTCAACAACTTCTCTCAAGACTCCCAAGACCAAGGGTCGCATACAGACCATACCGCAGGGTCGGCAAGGTTTGAGAGTGGATTTCGGCATGGATCTCCGTTCCTTCGTTCGGTCCTCCCTCACTCCTTCCTTCCCTTCCCTCCCTAAAGAAATGTGAAGGATATCGAGCACCATGGTCCTTCGAGTCTCTTATTTCTTTCACTCTTCGCTAATTGCAGGTGTAAAAAACTACTGGGATTATTCGCTTTGCTCATTCCCAGGGTTGTTTTCTCTTTGCAAGGGACCGTGTTTCAATGCCAAGAGACTGGACCGGATTGACTGCTCAGTCTAAAGTAACAAATCCTTCCTCTGAGCCCGCCCGGCGATTGAGGGACTAGATATCCTCCGGAGAAGATCGACAAAATCAAGTCTTTCTCTGTGTCTTTCACTGTCCATAGGACCTTGAAAGAGGAAGAGATCAAAGTACTAGAGTTCTCTCTGTCCCTCGGAGCTTGAAATGGAGATTCTCACTGCCTGGGGAGTCTTCTTGGGAAGAGGGTCTCATCGCCCGGAAAAGATGTGAGATAGCGTTGACTGCAGTAGGACTGAAATCTCGAGGGCATATATTCAAATAGCACCTACAGGTGCCTATTTTCATTCATTCGTCAACTTCCCTCTTTTTTTCAATGAGCTAAAAAGTACTTGAACGGATTGCAGTACATTTCAAATGAAGCTAGACGCGCGTGAGACCCCTGGGATTGCCCCATATGCTTCCATCGGTTCCATTTTTCCATCTCCACTGGTGGGATCAAAGCAAGACCACTCTTGGGGGTCAGACCTGGCACCAAAAACATCCGGATGTTGATCTGGTCTCTTCGATGGTCGGGGATTCCCACGGGGCGGTGAGGTCACCGGTTCGGCCATTAGCAAGTACACTTCACCTCCTCTTTCTTCGTCTATTAGGTGGCTCCCTCCGGTTCCCTTTCGTTCCTCTTGCAAATCCTTTATCTGATATCTGATAGCCGACTTAAGAGCGAGCCTCCCTTCGTTCCCAACCAGTGACCTTCGTGCCAAGGAAAGACTAGCTAAAAGAGCTCCATTACCCTTTAGAAAGCTGGTTGACAAGAATCGAATCCGAACAAGCAAAGAAATCAGTCCAATAGAATAGCCGCTTGCTTCTTCTTATTAAACGGATCCATGTTATCAAAGAGGAAATTCCCTCGAGCTGGGCATGAGCTATTCCCATCTAGTTACGCGTAGTGGACTGCGATTCTTCCTTTCAAGATCGCCTTGCTCTTATGGAAAGTACGCTGTACTGGTCTTCCTTCCAGGAAATTGAGTTGCCCCCCCTCAACCTATTGGGTTTCCTTCACTCGGGTATTTTCTTTCCACTACACTAAGACGAGAGAAGTCGGGACTTGTGGCCTACCCACGTTTGCCTTCTATGCGCTAGGAAGATCTCCTAAAAGGAATGTCTTTTTGCCTTCCTTCTTCTTAGCAAGATTTCTTCTTGCAATTCCAAACCAACATAGGGGTAAAATTACGAAATTCTCTGTGAGACAGGGGCAGACAAGCCAGCAATAGAAGCTATGCCCCTGCTTTCTTTTTTACCCAACCAGACCTAAGACCAGCAATGCCTGTAAAAGAAAGAATTGCTTGCGCCAGTCCACTCATTGCTATCTGATAGCCATTAGAAACCTTCTCACTATTATTACATAGAAAAGAATGCTGCTATTGGTGAATCGTCCCTCGGTACTTCCAACAAGTCAAAGAAAAAAATGCGGATTCTACCAAACTTGATTGTCCGGGGGCGGGCTTGAATTGGCTTGTCAGCTAGATGTGGTTGGTACTGGCTCAGTTTCACAGTGATCTTCTTTCTCACAGCAACAACCTTTGCTTTCTTTCTGGCTTGTCATATTCTTTGTCTTTGAAAAGATGGAATTAGCAGTGATAGGTTATCTACTGGTAGATAGGAATCCTACTCCGACATCGGGTCTAGTTTTCCGGCGGAATCCGGACAGTCACTCTCTCTTCAGGCTATATCCTGTGAATGAAGTCAGAGAGATTCTGCCTTCATTTGCCCCCCCTCTGCTAGTGGGAGCCTGTTCTGGAATCCTTCCCTGGATGGAGCAGAATCCATGCTTCAATATCTGATCGCTTGATCGTCTACCTGCGCAGATATTGGGAATAGGCATGGATAGTTCGTAGACCTCTCAATGCTCTCCCACGGGGCGGTGATTGACCGATTCAATCTCAGGGAAGCTACTCCTTCCTACTCCTTTCATGGGGTCTTCCAAGAGAGAAATTCTGACTGATTGAACGAGTGCACAAGGCTATAGCTAGTCTACTTCTCGGCTCGGAAGGATTGTTCAAGGCGCTTGCAGTAGATGTCGACCTCGATCTTGGGCAGGTATAGTGAGCAGGTAATCTATCATGGCGGGTCACTCCTTCTAACTGAAGAGAGGTGTACTCCAACTTGTTGGACTCATCAGCCCATGTTTGACTATCGGATGTCCGGAAAGGGAGGGGAATAGCGCTCTTCTTGCAAGGATAGAATAAGAAAGGTCCGGAATGCCTGAAAGCAAGTTCGGAAGGAATGCGTGCATGGGGATTGTCTCAAGATTTGGGAATGTAGCACCGGTGTAATCCAAGTGCTAGTAGAATAGGAAGAAAAGAGAACTTTACCTGCGAAGTGAACCATTGAAGAAGACTCGAGTGAAGCTCAGTATGTGCTGTGTTCTTTTTTGATGGTTTCAAAGGGTGAGACTGATAGCAAGAGATTCATCATGAGTTGGTTTGCCAAGACTTGTAATGCCGGGGAATTGAATCACGTAGGTGAGGCTGCTAGTCCAGCGTCAGTCTTTCTTCACGGGATAGGCTAGTTCCTTCGAACAATTTCCTTTGCTGTAGCAAGCAAGCCGAGGTTCCTATATATCAGGGCAGACATGTTCAAAAAAACCATTCTAGATCCGAACCGGGAAAGAGGTACGACAGAGAGTTTCAGCCATCTTTTATTGAAAGCTAGCAGATTCTGCTATATTTTCAAAAATGAATGAGAAATTTCGCATCATTTAGGATTCCAGCCGAGAAGAAGTGAAAGAAATCCGCTCATTGGGGCTCAATCGTATTACACCAAGCATAATCCTGTCATAAGACCTTCTCAAGATCCATTGGAAAGGCCATGAGCCTCGCCAGGGAAAGAGATATGGCTCTGCTCTTGAAGAGACCTTGCCGTAATCCTCGCTCTGGATTCAAGGATTCCAAGGACGGCTCTAAATTGACTTTGGTCCATGGTCCTTCAACATCAAACGAGAGAGGCTGGTCACACCAACCCTGTTTCGAATGCCGACTCTCAAATTCCCTGAAGCTCGTGTTGTGGTTCTGCCTAGAACACATTACGGATCACAGTCCGATTCTCAAGAAAAGACGGAATACATCGCTATTCCTCAAACAAATAGCTACGCGAAGGCGCTTACAAGAAGAAATCCTCCTGCGCCGGCGGGAGAGGAATTCATTAATAGCTCGCTATAGGTAGTAGGGAGGGAGAGGACTCTTTCTAAGTCGCCTAGTCAAGGAAAAAATGCGCCTGAACCGCAAGAAGGGGGAAGAGTCCTACAACTTCAGTCCCATTCACTCCAGACACTACTGACTGACAAGGATTAGTCGATGATTGAAGGGCAACAAGTCAAGCATTAGGCTGAGAGGCCGCGGACCAGCATGACCAATGAATGACGGACAGGATGAAAGGTTTGACCCTCCGTGAACCCTTATCCGATAGGGCCGATAGGGGAGGCTAGACTAGGTCAATTGAATACCAGCTGGTTTCTCGTAGAATAAGATAAAGGCTGCACATGAAAAGAAAGAGTGCGAATTGGTTAAGAAGCACGAGTCGAAGGGTGAATCCCTTCACTTAAGAGAATATCCCTGTTCGAGGTTCGAGTTGCTAAGTAGATTAGCCGATTGAGAAACGAGGATTGCTTGAGTTGTTAGCTATGAGTATTTCGAGTTGTTGAGTTTCTTCCTAAGACTCTCCAACATTCACAGGAGATGTTCCGTAGGTTAATTCCTTGGTTCGGAAAGAAAGAAAAAGACGGAGAAGCTGGATCAGCAGCATAAGCAGGAGAAGAGAAGGAGAAAAACTAGGTTTGTTCTCGTCTCTCCCGAAGGATTCTCATCCTAAAGTAAAGCTTGCTTCCAGGTTTCCAACAGCACGGCCGAAGAGAAAGTACTCATAGCCGGTCTTCAAGCAGAAAGAAACCTGGATGCCAAATTCCTTCGAATTACCGGGTACTTTAGCCAGGTGAGAGGTGAGCGGCAGATTCGCGAGCCTAGACTTCATATTCGACATTTCTTCGGTTGTTCGGGCGAGAAAAGCGTAGATCTGTCCTGAATAAGAAGAATTCAAGACCTCCCCGATTGGAGATATTGAGAAGAGAAAAAAAAAACCTCTCAGTCCCTTATCGGCTATCCTTGTGGATCCCAAAAAAAAGAAAGCTTTCTCTTCACACCCTGAAAAGCCAATTATGAAAAACACAAGAAGATGCTCCCAAGTGACCCTGCTGGTGTCGGCCAGCCAAGCAGATGTGATTCTTTCTCTTCCTTTCCTATTCTCACTGACATTCAGGTTGACTCTCTCTCCTTGCTCCTCCAAGAGCACACTAGGCACCAAGTCGCAGTGACAACGCTTTCCAGCGGTAGTCCTCCGGCAAGAAAGCATTCCTCGTCGCGGCGACTAGCTTCTCAAGTGGGTGGCTTGGTAAGCAACAAGCTACCTTCAGCATCGGCTATCAATAAAGAAAGAGGCCGGAATGGTGGGGCCCTGAAAGGAAAGGGGGGAATCGCCGTTTCACAGCCGTTCTTCTCCTTTCGCCTCACAAACGAAGACAGAGAATTGCGTAGATAGGAGAACCAACCCACTTGTCCTGATCGGAACGAGACGATTGAAGAAAGAAAACCCAGGGGACATCGTCGGAGAACAATGTCGGGGACAGGGTGAGAACCTTCCGTTGGTTACGCCCTTGAAGTGTTGGTGCTTCCATATTGAGATATGGAGATAGAGATCTATCTCTTTCTATCGAAAGATAGATAGGATTTGCTTGATCTGCTTTCAAGATCTATGAACACTTCAAAATCCATTTGAAAAAAGAGATGTGAATAAAGAGATAGGGTGGACTGAAGGAAGGTCGCGTGAGCGCCCCTGCAACTAAAGTAAGAAGCGCGCCCCTTTCTCTAATAAGAAGCTTTGAGAAAGTGAGATTGTAAAGGCGCGTTAGCCTATAGTAAAATGGGCTTCTCAAAGGTTGAGGGGTGCGTAGATTTCAAGGGGCTTTCTCTGAGCTTCCTCCGCTTGCTGTCTACTAAACGAGCCTTCACTGCCCGCCCGGCCCCTATCTTGAATCTTCAGTAAAGTGAAGTCAAATCAATGAAAGCCCAACCTCTTTGTTTGAAGCTTTTCCAGAAAGCAACTCCTTCTTAAAGCTTTGCTTCCCCTAATTCCCAAAGCACAACAATAGAAATTCCCGCTTTAGACTCTAGTCTAGGAAAAAGCTTTTCGGTCAGGGTTCAGAAAGGATCTGATCGTAGATAGAGACTGAAACCTGTGCGGGGGTAGGGTTTAGGGGGCCAAGTGGATCGAGGCAGTGGATTTCCACCACGCCTTCGCCCATCAAGAAACATTTGTTACGGAGACACAAGACAAACCTAGAAAGATTTTTGCTGCAAGTCATCTCGAGGCTTTCAAACGCATCCAAACCAATTGGTATCCGATTCCGTCGCCTACTTACTGAAAGCACAAATGGAATGGCTGATCATTTCTTGTATTTTTTCAGACCTCACTAATCAGCCAACCACTTTCAAGTTCATAATGAATGAAGAAAAAAGATCCCCTCCCCCATGGGGAGCCCCGAGTAGTTTCCCGGGCAACTTGAGTTGTCGTGACGATACCTTTCTGAGTGGAAGATCGGCAATTTTCTTCATCACGAGACTGATCAGATCTGCCGTAGACACCCGATACCCCTACAGGGCAGGCTAAAAAAAAAGAGTAAGAGGACAACAAGAGCAAAGAGTTCTGCTTTTCTTTCTTTGTTGAGATTTTCGGCACTTGGTTCCTTCGTCTTCAGTCAAGTGTTGTTGAATCAATTTGGAACTCTTAGTCGAGCTGATGGCGAGATCTCTTTTTTGGGATATCGGGGAGGAACCGCCGCCCAATGGTGCTTTTACGAAAGTACGGTCCCTGGCCTTCTCTACACTATCGAACCCGAAATCCACCCTCAATCGCTCGGGAGGCGACTTAACGAAGGCAAAAAGTGCCCTATCTGTAGCTATTTGTTTGAGGAAGAGTGTGATAGGGGGTGTTTGTTTTTCAAGTAAAGCTCCGTATCCCTACCTCTTTTTAGGTTGGCATAACAAAGCAAAGAAAAAGAAAGAGGAAACACCATCAATGAAGGTTCGGAATCGTCAGGGAGCCCCTATAGACGTCAAAACTTGACTTCACTGAACCGGCACTACTCTTTGTCGGCTCCTACCACTCGTCTGCTTGTCGAGCGACTTCGTACCTTGCTCGTCTATAGTAGCCGATCGAGCTTCTTCGAGGTAGGCGCAAGGGCTCCCGGGGCAGGGATAATCCATCTTCGAGGTAGGCGCAAGGGCTCCCGCTTCTTGATTAGGGCGAGTCACTCAAGTCCCTTGTCACTCGACTCTCTTTTCTTTGACGAAAATCCCTGGGTTTTTGTTTCGTCAACTAAACTCGCTCGTCAAGAGAGGACTCACTACGAAAGGTGTCCCATGGATGGACGAGTTCCTAAAGAAAGATATGGAGCGGATGGCGTACTGATAGATCTCCTATTCGTTCTGGATCCAGATGAAAATTCTCTGAGTAAAGCGCTAACGCGCCCCTTATTGAAAACGAAAGTAAAGCAACAAGCGAGAAAAGTGCTTTGTCAATTATCTGACTAAGAAGAATGAAGGGGCTTGGCTCGAAAGGTTGACTAGAGCAAGGGTTGATCGAGCTTCCCGAACCGCCCCGTGGGAAACCAGATGAGGTGGGACGAGTAGGAGATCCCAAAGCCCAATGGAATTAGCAATTCCATCGGGTTAATAGTCATCCGATAGACGATTGTTGGGTTCAACAAGAAAAGATCCAAAAGTTCTGAAATGATGGTGTCATTGAAATAGACCCTCCTAAGCAACCTGTGGTCACCTCCAATCCGTTTTCATAGTTGGAGATCTTCTTTGCCCGATAGCTGAGATCTCGCCAAGCGTAGCCAGTAGGTTCTAGCCGATGCAAGCAGGAAGGAAGGCATAGTGGTGGGGAAGCTAGATGGACGTGAAGAACGCCTTTCAACCCCTGGGGGTGAACTGTATAGAGAAAGATTCATGGAGCTTGGGGAAAACCAGGATACGCTGAAGAAGGCATTGGTTGGCCTCAAACAAGCGCCGAGGGTAGTGCGATCGCAGAATTTTGCTATTTGGTGATGATCTTCAGACTGACGTTTGTTCGTGAAGAGGAGAGGCAGCAAGATCTAAATCATTGTCGTTTATGTGGACGACATGATTCTGACGGGGGACGATAGGAGTGACGGACTAGAGGGTCAGATTCGAGATGAAGCAGCTTGGGGAGCTGAAACACTTCCGGCTGGAAGTGTCAAGATGCGACCATGGCATATTCTTGTGTGGTATTTGAAACGAGAAGTACGTCACGGACTTGTTGGACAAGTTCGGGATGACGAACCACACCAATGGAGGGGAAATTGCGAGCGGAGGAAGGTGACGAGCTAAAAGATGCAACCATGTATCGATACGTCTATCAAGTCTGTGTTGAAGCCACATCAGTTCAAAACGAGCGGAGTCCATTGGTGTCAAGAAGGACGGGAGAGTGGTCGTTTAGCCAGGGTAACCAAGGAAGTGTCTTGAAAGGAAGGGAGAGCGTCGAATTCTCATTCTCAGTATAGTTCTATATTCTCCGTATGAGATAGATGAGAATCTAGAGAACATGCTAGGATCTTTCTCCTCACTTTGTCTCTGGCCCGGTTTGCCTATGAGAATCCCCATAAGACTCTGCTTTTCATATGCTGAAAAGTCTATTGGTCCGATGTTACCTGACCCGGTACATATTGGAGCTGGGCCCTGGTTATCAAAAGCTGAGTTTGGGCATGGGTAAGCAGCGTGTGATTCTCTATCAAAAAGCGTCTCCTTGCTCCGTTTCATTAGTCTATGTCAACATTCTTGGACGGCCAGACAGCTCCATTGCATAGACTGAAGGGTGAACAAAAGTGCTTCAGTTATGATCATGATCTATCGGCTGCCACAGATCGCGTTCTATCTATGTATGCAATCGATGTTTGGGGTCGCCTAGCATTCAATGTGTTCCCGTCGGACGAAGCCAGTCTGCTTTGTAGCTGGACAACCTCTCGAAGACGTCATGGCCACTCTTTGCCATCACAAAGTGATATGGTATGCGGCTGAACAAGTCTATCCTGATGTTTTCCCAGGTATGGGTGATGATTTCTAGCTGACGAACAAGTTGCTAAGCAATATTCTAGTCTCGTAACTGAAGGTTTGGGTCTTCTTTTCCCATCTTCCAGTTCCGACAGGAGACTCGATTGATGCGCTGGACAGGAAATCCATCACCATGCTCGACTTAGATCGAAGTTCCATGCATCGTCCACAGAAGAAGACTACCGCATCCCTCCGAACTTTGTTAGAGGATCAGGTTCTCGCTAGAGGGACTTTGCAAAGGGGCCTCTATGTACTGGAGGACGATCTGGTTGGTCAGTAGTGATGACATGGGTCATCCTAGTTTTGATTTAGTTAACCGTTTAGGAAAGAACTCTCGTCTCCCTATTTTGTTGATGACTTTGTAAAAAGCTCTTGATGTTCATCATGTCAACTTGGAAAGCACTCAGAGTTGCCGTTCCACAAAACGGATAGATGGCACCCCTCGAACTCATTCATAGGGAAGCTCCTCTTGCTTCAATGTCTGGTTCTCTTTCTTTTTCATTCCGCCGGATATTGGAGGCTGAAAGCAACCATTTCAAGCTCTACCGTAAGAAAGCAGACGATTACAGGATGAAGCTAGGTCTGTTGGATTGGATAGAGTAGGAATGAGACGATTCTGAAGAAGCCGTTTCTGGTGGTTCTTTCTTGTCCAAAGAAAACTGAGGCTGGCTTTCCTTATCAAAAGAGAAAGTATGTGAGGGAGTGAAGAAGAAAACAAGGGATGTCAAGCTTTCCTTAAGGAAGGGAGGAGGAACTTGACGTCCATCACATCAGTAGAGAGCTGGCAACTTTGCGCTCGTTTCTTCGTGAAGAGCTGAGTTTATGTCTACGGACATCTACTTGACGAGATTAGCCCAAAACCCCTATTGGCTTGCCCAGCCAATTGAAGGTTCTTTAGTGGTAGGTAGCGAGTTGTCTTATACTCTCAACAAGTAGCTGCTAGCTTGCCTTGCCCTTGTACCTACATCTTACTCAAAGAAAGATATCTCATCTAGCATCCTGCCTTGTGCCCGCTAGCCAGCCAACACCTTTCCAGATCAGATCGGAGAAAAGGCTATGTCACATGGTTTGGGTGCTGGCTACATGGGAGAAGATCAACAAGTGTGTCGACGCAGTCGGGCGCATAGCCATTGTCGGTGAGTGCCATGACAGGGTGGTGCTTTGCCGGGTTGGCGAAGGTAGGGAGCTCGTGAGTCACAATAGGTTTGTCAGCCTCGTTTTGACAAATTCTAGTGAGGGCAGAGGGAGAGTCTAGAACTTCTTCTATACCAGCAACAGATCAAAAAGACTAATAGAAAGATCCAAAAGAGAACGCTGAATGAGAATGAAATGAATTCTTTTCATCGGACACAGCTATTAAGGTCTTGGGTGCGGGGCAGATTGAAGAAAGTGCTATTTGTTTGAGGAATAGCAAAGGTTGATGTGCAACTGGAACGAAGAATTTCGTAATTAGAATCCCATCCGTTGTGGCCTCGACACGGCATCCAGGTATTCGCCCACCGCTGAGGGAACAGTAGAGAGTTTCACTAGATTAGCTCACTACCATCCCGGCGGGTATAGCCCAAGATACATTGGCGATCCGAGACGCCTAAAGTATGATATCTGACGTGCTGGTGGGCTTTCTCCAAAGCGGCCAGGATAGACCACACCACGCCCTGCACGGGTTGAAAAAACCCAGTGCAGATACAAGGAAGTCACGACCAGACCACCCACCGAGTAGCCATACACCCTTGATATGGTGGGTGTAGGTTTCAGGTTACCAATACTCCCACCATATCAAATCAAATCCCGAAACGAACTCATTCTTCATCAGTCCGCTCAATCTTCCATTTCTGGTTTACGACTGGTGCAGTAAAGAAGGACTCGATGGTCACATCCGGTGACAATGCGGTTGCGTAGTACCAAAGTACCATAGCCTTCCCAAGCTCTAAGGGTTGACCACTCTATTCACACATCCCTGGCGTGTCAAACATGTCCTCATGAACTAGTTGAAACTCAGAGGGCTTCATCTCCTTTCGAAGATGGCTGAAGATAAGGATGAAGCGGAAAGCCTCGACCCACAAGGGGAAGTCGAGACTTGGTGCTCATTGCTTGAACACGCGCAAAATGACGAATGATGATCCGCCTTCGCCAAACTTCGATATCCGGCACCACCAATTCTCATTGGGATGGGGTATCCTTTTTGAGAAAGCCTATGGATTGACATTAGCATAAGGGTGGTGTGAAAGAAATTACGGATTGAGATTGGACTGAGGCAACCACGAAAACAGCAAATTTGGCGTCAAACAGAAGGGTGTTCGGGTCTAGTTACACCGCCCCGTGGGAAACCCAGACTGCGTTCATACACCGCTCCGTGGGCTACCCGTTCATCAGTGAGAACAATGTCATTACGCATAGTAAGTCAACAATTTCACCGGATGCGCACCACCACACCCATGGCAAAGAGGTGCGGAGCAACAAAGAACCAAGAGGTTGTCCGGCCACAAAAAACACTGTCGTTTCCCGAAGGATCGAAGCCAAGTGAATATTGACCGAACTTTTGGATATTCGGCCAAACTCTTTGGTTTCATCCTCTGATTTAGTACACATTCAGTGAGCCGATGGGTTGGGATTGCTTTCCAGGTAGGATCCCACTCCATCCCTTGGTGAAGGGGAATGGTGGTCACCCGGCCCGGGTACCGGGTCATAAGCGAGAAGATATGTGCTCATCAAAATCGCTCAATAGAAACTAATCCCATGGGTCCGATCTATTCTCTTTGCAAGGTCAACAACCTTCGCTAGAGAAAAGAAAGAAAGGCGATCAATGCGCCACCTCCCCGGATCAGGACTCGGGCGGGCGCCCTTCTTTCTTTGTGCATCTTTCTCCCCATGCTTTCCGTAGGTCCTCAATTACATCGAACCGCCTCGGGCTATTGAATTGGTTGTTCCCTTTGGGCTTGAAGCGTCGTCTAACTCTGAAGAAGCAGAATCCCACGGAGCGGTTCAGATTTTCCTGAGTTTCTGTGCTTTCATCCATATATTTCACTAAAAAGTGGTTTTCAAACGATCAGTTGCTTTTGAAGAAGGAAAAGCACGACCAGAGGAAAAGAAAAACTCATTTCCAGTTATTGAATCAACCAATGCGGGGAAGGGTTCATCTGACAAGAGGGAAGGCATTCGAAAACTAGGCTATATGCCCAAGTTCCCTTTTTGAAAGAAGCATTTTTGAAGGGCAAAAGAGGAAGAGTCAGTAGCATAAGCGGTCGAAGCGAGCTCGAGACTAGGCCGATAAAGGAGAGAGAGAAGGCTACGCTTGGCTTTGTTGTTGGCATAGGGACTAGAACCTTCAATTTCATGGTCTTGAGGGTCCGACTCGCCCTTCATGGAATGGCCTTTCTCCTTTGGGTTGTACTACACTACAGCAAATTCGAAGAAAGATGCTTTGCTCACCCCCCGAGGCCGATCTCTTATTTACGCGTTTCGTGGAGAAAGTGCTTTGATCCTGATTGGATCCTAGGCGAAAAAAAATCCCCCTTCGCGAAAATGAATTCATGAAATGAAATCAGGTGTGTCCTCTTTCTATATGCCTTATGGTACTTATGGACTTGGCGAAAGAAGAGCATCTTTGATCTTTCCTAAAAGAAGGGCCGTCTCATTCCTGTACTTCAAGGAAGAGCTAGAGCGCTTCTTTCCCTCTTCCGGACAAGTGAAGTGAGAATGACTTGAAATAGATCGAGTGCACCTCAGTCAAAACATGAGGGTCGGCTAAGAATATCGCTGACCAAGTGAACCTTCTTCAATCAGCAAAAGAGAGACCCTTTTTCATATTCTTCTCGATTCGTTAGAGTGATTGGTTTGCGGATCCAGGAGGGCGAGTGGGAAGAAAGAAGGCAGTCCACTCCGCTAGTCAACTCGTCAGCATAGCCAGGGGAGTCTCTTGGGGGAGGATTCTCTCTTTTCAATCATTACTCTGAGGGAAGGACCCGGAAACTTGAGAAAGTCGAAGGGCCACCAAAATCAATTCCACCAGCTACTGCAATTGCTACAGCAAGAGTGGAAGGCTCCGGCTTAAGAGGAAGAGACGTGGCTAAGGCCTTCGAAACTCTAACCCGGCATGTTTCAAAGTTTCTACCCTAAGCTCATAGGTCAGGTCGAATCCCGTGTGTGACGCAAAATGCCGCTTTAGAAAAGGAGATCCGCATGCCTATTACTAAGGACGGGTAGCTAAGCCGCTTGGGACCACTTCGAGGATCCCTCCCGGCTTCCCACAGATGAAATCGTCTTCCTCCCTCGGGCTTGTTCAAACTCGGCCATCCGTTCTCTCTTCCTGCTGAGCCAATGAGCTCCAATCAGGCATGAAAGCACGAATTCAAGAACACGAGGGATGCCAAGCAGCTCTGATTCTCCTCCTATCCTAGTGGGGGCTAATCACTCACTGTAGCTCTATAGAACCAATAGACAGCCCGACCAGCTATTTGAGGAATATCTCACTTCGTTCATAAAGAGCTTAGCAAGCATCTAAGACAGAACTGGTAGAGGGCTAACTAGGAGAAGAAAGAAAAGGGCTGCAGAGCTACGCCGGTCCTTGGAAAGCGACCACCCTTTAGCGCATTCGGACATCCCCCAGTGACTGAGCCACCACTTCGCTCAAAGAAAGCGAAGCGAGAAGGGAGATAAAATGAATTGAGTGAGGTGAGGCGCGAAGCGATGAAAGGAAGGACTTGATGCGGCTTTCGTAATAGAAAAACTCATTCAGTCCTTAGCACCTAACACGATAGGAGAATCGGCATCCGACCTCAAAGCACATAACCTCCATCACACCGCCCCGTGGGCCGGATTCTCAATCCATTCCTTAAGTAAGAAAGAGAGTCTTCCTCCGATAGTAACAACTGAAGGACTCGACGACTAGGGGACTGAGCAATAAGAGAACGGAAAGCAGGTCCAACAACTAACGGAAGACCTAATTCTATCGATCGTGCACCATCAGTGCACTACCGAAGAAGAAAGGACTTGCTTCTTGAGCAGTGAAAAAGGATCAAGCAATTGACCAGGAGAGGCTCGAAAATGGGGCAAGAACCGATACCACATTCACTCGATGGGAATCTTTTCTAGTCGACAGGCAGAATTGGAAGACTTGACTGCTACCGCTCCGTGGGCAAAAGAAATGATCGGGACCGGAGCCGAGGAGAGGTCCTTGAAGGGGGGATTCCTCCTTAGTTGAGGGGTATCGACCCGATTCATAGGATGATGATCTTAAGAGTTCATTATGAGTATACTTGACATCTTTCTCGTTATCGTATAGAAAGAGAAAGAGAATGCGAACAGGATGAGCGATTCTTCAGATATCGTTCTCGGAAAGAAAATCTTCTGATCTCATTTCTCTACGAGAATTCTCAAATCTTCTGATCTCATATCTCGTATATAGAATAGAACAGGATGCGATTCTGAGCTCTTGCTTTTCTTTGACTGATTCTTGAGCGATGTAACATCCAGGGGGCAGTAGACCGTGCAATGGGAACGGCTGTATCTTGGTCTTTGCTTTTGATTCAAAGCAAAGAGAGTCAGGGCTATCAAGAATCTTGATTTGCATGCTTAACACATGCAACCACTTCAATGAAAAGATAGATTCTATCGTCACAGTCACAGTTGATGTTTGATTCGATCGAGAAGGTCGCGCCCCAGGTACCTTTGCGAGCTACGGCCGGGTCGGGTAACCGTGACTGTAAGAACGAATGAACTCAGTCCGTGAGTGTGACTCGAGTCTATAGATTTTCTCTTCTCTGTTCGTTCAGTCCCGGAGGAATAGTTCTTAAGTATAAGTTCACAAAGAAAGAGAAAAGGTGAATAGGCTATCAGGTGATTCTCCCGAACCAATAGAGAAAAGAAAGGGAGAGAGAACGCCTCTTCGTTTCCTTGCTATGACTACGCCCCGGGGACTCTTTCTAGATCGATCCCCCGGAAAGATTGGGGGTGGGGCCAGATGCGAACATTTGAAATGAAACCTCGATTCTCTGAAGAACTCCTATCCAATTGTTCGATCCGGAAGCAGGTCTTCGAAGTTCTCGTTCTCTACGGACTGCCCCCTAAAAGCCCAACTGCTTTTACTCACCCCCATCCTTGCTTCTTTTTCCCTATATGATCTGGATCTGTCTGACGAGCATCTGAACAACGACCACGAAGAAAGGAAGCTTCTTAATGGTATACCTTGCAGCCTCTGAGATTAGACCGCTATCGCTAGAAAAGCACAGAAAGAACTAAACTCAAGCAATAGAACACCGCCCCGTGGGATGATCCATGACAGAAGGGGAGGGATGAAAAGTAGACAGAAGGGAAGTAACCTAGCTCACGAAAGCCTTGCAACAACTATGTGGCTAGTTGGGCACACATAAGCTTTCTCGCCTCTGTGTGTGAATTTTTCATTGCACCTTGTAAGGACTCAAGCTACTGCGAGGAAGATAGACTTTTGAAAAGGGCGGAAATCGCTATGTACTGAATCTTGCCGAAAGTACGAAACCACTGCTATCTTCTGTAGTACTTTCTGCCGAAAGGACGGAATCACCTATTGTCACTACTTATTTACGAATTTACGAATGTATCCTAAAAATGACCCCGGTCTTAATGGCTCCGGGCTAATTAGGCGAGTGAGTTCATAGCCTAGTTTTTCACGCTAAACTCAGGAGTCTTCGTCAGTTAGAAGTTCTAAGTGAAATGAGTTCCCCTCCCCAGTCAAGTCCTACTGCCTCTATTGATCGTACTTTATTCTACCTGCACTCTCCTCGGTCGATATTATCCAGTCTTTGATAGTTCTTTTTTCAGTGAAGATCAGAGCGTAATCTTCCATTGGGGAAGACCCTTTTCGCAAACCTCTCCCCCCTCCTCTAGTCTGCATTCAAAAAGGTGTTTTCTCTTTTGCAATGAGTTGAAACAGCCATTTTTTGGGGGGTCCATATATATCAATCGCCAGGCCCCAACCATTCTATGATCTAATGAGCATTTGGCCTCTCTTCCACTTTTTTCTTTGATCTGGTAACCCCTGCATCCTGTAGCGCCGGTCCCTACGGACCAGAACCCTGTTCATTTTCGGCTAACGGAAAGTGTTTTTTTATGGGAGTCAGGGTCGTAAATAGAGAAAGGGGCTTTCCTTTCCCAAGGCGCGAAGCGTTCTTCTTTCATTTCTCTTTATCAATCCGAAGCTGCTCGGTAAACAAGAGAGAAAGTTGAAAGCTCTTTCTTTGCGCATTTTGCATTGATTGAAAGGGGCTATGAAAGAGGGTTTTTCTAATTAAGAGAATCTAAAAAGAGAAATGCCCACGGAGCGGTGCTAGTGAAGGCCTACGTTCTGAGAATAGGAAAAAGTAGGATTTGCGGCTGAACCACCTCGTCTACTAAGAATTCCACTTTCTTTTCTCTATTGCTCTTACTTACTCTAGCTGACCGGGGAGGGGACCACTTTCCTTATTGGTTGAGCCCTCTCGGCAAATTTATCCATGAATTAGATTAGATGAAAAATCTTGTGATCAAACTACTTACGGCCTCAGATTGCATTGTTCCAAATGTTCTTCGACTACTTTTGTTGATGAAGCTCCTCTTTTTAGGAAACTTTACCACCCGACACGACTGACTGAGCCAACCCGGTCGCTAAACCCTAAATTTGATTTCATGTTCTTTCTTCTTCTTTCTTTTTGATCACTAGCGCCTTGCTTAAGCTTAAGGTGCGTAGCAAAAGGCCTTCAGGATCTACACCACCACCTAATGGAAGGACACGCGGGGTGGTCCGCAACCGGTCGTATATACACCTCGACGTAGCGAAAGATCAATCTTTCTCTAACGCTACGTCGAGGTGTATAACATACAACTGGCGGACGAAGTAGATCCTCAAGGGAAGGGAACAAGAGTAATCCATACACGCAGTGGCGTACCACTTTCAATAGTGAAGATGCTGCTTAATCCATGATTGAAGCAGACGTTCGAACGTCTTTCAAGTGTCCCCAGCCTTTTCATTGAAATCTTTGGGCGCTACCTTTCCAGGATGAGGTGTCTCGCGAACCCATACTAATCAAAGTAAAGAATCCCTTCATCATAGGGAGTCTGAGCCGGTTCGGAAACATACCACTAGGTGAATGCTGGAGTAACCAGTGTCTCAACTGGGACCCGAAGAGACACGGTACGAAGCACCTCTTAGACGGTCAGACACCATCATAGAGGAGACACCCAACAAGTCAAAGAACTTCGTGCCTCTCGCTTCGTGAGTTCGTACCTACAGAGCGTGATATCACGTTCAACACCTTTCGGGCCCTTCCGTCATCAGCGATGAAACGCTTAGGGAACTCCTTGAGCGGGGTGAAGTATACGAGACCAGCGACTTCTCTTTTGAGATAGTGACTTCACAGTCATCCATCAACTTTTTAGACTCCTGAGCCACCTTTTCGTCAGCAATGACAACATCCTCTAATTGCGTAGTCCAGAAACTTTGTTCCGGGGCGTGCATTCGCGGCCGCGAGCCATATAAGCGTAAGCACATGGTGCAGTAAGAGAAGACAAGAAACGCGTAACGTGGTCTCATAGGTCTTCACGCTTCAGAATGAAAACCCTGCCCGAGACCAAGGATAATAACAACAGGTGCTTTGGGAAGAAAGGGCTTGGCCTTTCTCCCAACTGGGTGTGCACCTGTCACTTCACCTGTATCGGTGGTGGCTTCCATGCCAGTCAAGCTTCTGGTCTGTGTTCGCTACCTGGGGCTGAACAAGCGAACCCACTTTACTCTCCCCCGCTTTCTTCTCTTTCTCAATGGTAGTGAACCTCTCTCTGCTGTGCTTCGGAAGAAAGTTTCACTTCGAGCCCACGGGGCGGTATGACATGATGTTTGCCTAGGAATTTTCATTTCTACTGTGACGAAGACCATCCATGGTGACCCATAGATAGGGACAGAGCTTCAAACAGCACGTGTCGGGTCAGCCTACCGAGCCTAGATTGATGAAAGAGTAGAACCTACGGCTATCTATTCCTGCTTTACTTCATAACACACGAGGGGCGCAGCAGGTTGGGCTCTTCCTGCTTGCTTCACACCAATCGGGATTTCTTTAAGACTGACATTCTATTCTCTTCTGCCAACGGCTGCGGAGAAAAAGAAAAGTCAGAGGTAGAGCGAATATGCCCGCCCGTACGGGCGGCCTTGCGTATTCATGGCGCGGTCAAGTCGAAAGTCGTCCTTGGACTAGGAAATGAAGGACACGATCAGAGAGCAGAGCGGAAAACCTTCTTTCTTGGCATTGTGTGTGTGAGAGAGGGCCCCTTCAACGAACCAGTCACTGTGGTGGCTAATTTAGGAAGATCCTTGGGTCAATTCCATGTCCTACCCTAAGGAAAGCAGGAAGGGGAGGCGAGCGGTAGCGAAGTCTTAGTTCCATTTTTCACTGAACCTGCTGTCCCACTTGATGCTTCTTTAGCGTAGGTGCGCGCTAGAAGCATCCTGCTCCTCGCCTCTCGCGTCCCTGATCTTCTTGGCGTCTGTGGCTCGTTTGATTGATTAATCAAAGTCGGGATAAGGATAAAGGTTTCGAATGTGCTACTTCGAGAAATGCTGCTAAAGGATAAACTAGATATGTTGCGAGAGAAACTGGAGTTCCCTTAGCTGGTTTGCCTTCTCTTTTCCACCGACGGTTGGCTCTTTCAGATCAACTGAACAGGTTGTTAGCGCTCTCTCCTCGCCCGGATATCTGAGAAATGAAAACCCCAGAGGACCTACAGTAGGTTTGTCAAGAAGTTCTCAGAGAATAGAGGGAGGGGCCTTCACGGCTTGAGAACGATGTGTTACAGGCCGCGGAAATGCAAAACTCAATGATTCGATCCGTAGTGACATCTTGAAAAAAAGAAAGAAATGTGACCCACTAGATTTCAAATCTATGCCATATAGCCGATTCATTTACTATGAAATTTCATAGTGGATTCATTAAATCATGCCCTTCCTTGAAGGAAAAGCAGCTGATTAGTAAGGTGTGGGAATTGAACCCCCACTACTCTATATATGCTTTTTCCTTGTTCTACCGAGATGAACTCAAGATCAAGAGCGTGAAGGAGATTCGATTTTGATTCTTCACCGTCAATCTTTCCACGAGAAGCCCCCATCAGATTCAGAGAAAATTTCAGAGTAGACAAAGCCATGTTTAGACATTGGAAGGTCATTCTGCTGACCGAAAGCCGGCCTCAGTCCCCCCGGACTGGAAACCGCTCCACATATATCTCTTTTGGAACGAGCCTTAATTGAGATTGAGGCTGCTGCTGCTTGCTATATTGTACATCTCCAAAAATGCTGTCGATATTTTCAAATGAAAATTGAAAGCAAGCATGCCGAGCCGGGAAAAGAAGACAAGGCCGTAGAAAGAGCGCAAAAGCACACTCTCCTTGCCTTTAGAAAAAACCCAAGGCGCGTAGCGAAAGAACAAAAGAAGGAGATAGGATCCACCTGCACCGTCCGAAAGGAACCAAGACCCTCTTCTCGGCATCTCAGAGCTCAACTATTCAATTCACATCGAAGGATCTTTTTCCATTTCGCTATTGGTAATGAGGAAGGGCGCGAGCTCGTAGACTCTCGTTCAATCCCTCTCTTTTTCTTTAGGCATTTCTGAATTGAAATTGAAGAATCGGACTAAAAAAGCAAATTAAAGGCGCGGAGCGGTACGCCTGAAAGTTCCAATCCTGTACCCTAAAAAGAACTTGAGTTAGCTTGCCTGTGCCCTCATCTCGAAAGCTACGAAAGAAAGTTTGGAAGTCAGCCTGTTGAAAGGCATTGAATTTGACTCTTTTTTCTTGCCTCTTTCTCTTTTCTCCCCCCCCCTCTATGCCCTGCGTGATCCCTCTGGCATTACGACCTTTCCCACAACGATGCTGTCGGATTGGATTTCACTTGCACTTGACTATCTACGCTACGGCTCCATTGCGTGTGCTCGGGTAGAAGTTTTTGAGAAATGTCTTGCGTTCATTGCTTTTGCTTTCAGTTCTTTTCTCTAGAAGAGGTGGAATAGAAGAACCCGGTTGAAGCGTCATGATCATACGTCTGTAATGCATTGTATGTCCCAATAAGAGGTCCCATCCTTCTACCCTTTCCCGGGAGGTCGATGACTATTCATAGCTATGACCTTGACACCAAAGAAGAGTTCGATCCAATGCTTTCTTTCTGTCCTAGTTGATCCTGTAGACTTCTGCCATTGGCGTGCATCCCGCAGGAATTGAACCTACAAATTTGCCAATTATGAGTTGGGCGCTTTCACCATTCAGCCATGGATGCGCTAGCGATGTGAACTAGGTGTTTTTTTTGTAGAGCGGAAAGAACGTCAAAGAAAGGCGTGAGCGAAGCATCGCTACGCGACCCAAAGGCATCCGAAGGATGAAGGCGACAAAGGCTCCTAAGGCTCCGAAAGGGGTAGAAGTGAGCTTATAGAAAGAGAGGCGTTAGGCGAATGGTCCGATAAAGAGGATGTGAGCTTCTCTAAAGAGAAAGAGGCTCAGAGATCATAGTTGCGCGTAGCGATGCTTTCTTTTCTCAGAAAAAGCAAGGTGACTGAGACGGGCTTCGGAACGGAAATATGGGTGTTTTGGCTAGCAATCAAGCTAGGGTCCTGATCGAGCAAGACGCAGTCCTATCTATCTACCTCTCCAGACACAATATCTTGAGTACCCGGAACCATGTTCAGTGCTGCAAAAGCGTAGGCTGTAGCCCCCTAACATCTTTGGCTCCTCTTTCTTTTCTGAGAAAAGCAAGCGGAGGGGACGATAGGGGACGACAGGGGACGTAAGTCGATGAGCTGCGTTAGCAGCGAATGGTCCATAAGGGGCGTAGAGCTGAGTCGCGATAGCGACCGAAGAGGGACGAAAGTCTCCAAAGGGTCCGATTTTCTTAATCCCCGGCTCTGGGTATAGAAAGGCGAACTAGCGTGGGTCGCGATAGCGACGAAGAGTGAGCCGATAGGCGAACGGGACTTTAGCTAGGTCCGAAGGCCCGCCCGAATGGGTTTAGGGTATAGAAAGGCGAACTAGCGTGGCCGATAGGCGAAGTCAACATCTGACGAAGAGTACGTACGTAGTAGGTGAGTCACGATAGTGACTCAGAGGACGAAATGTCGGTGAGCCGATAGGCGAACAGGTTTCATCCCCGGGGCGTAGTCATAGCAAGGAATAAGGCGAAATCAGTCGAGCGACGAAAAGGTGAGCTTATAGAAATCAGAGATCATAGTTGCGCGGAGCGAAGTTTGATTCTCAAGAATCAAATCAAGCTAACGACTTGATTTTCGAATCAAATCAAGCTAACGCCTTTCCTTTTGATGGAGATTTGTAGCATCATTCAAGTAAATACAGATTGAGATCGTAGAAACATGAGCTTGTGATATAGCTACACCTAATTCCGGACCGGTTAATGCGAGAACTATAAATAAAGGACCAGGATCTCCTATGAAATAGATAAGATTATTCATTAAGAGCATAGTCCAAGCAAACCCACTGAAAATCTTTACTGAACTATGACCGGCCATCATATTAGCAAATAAACGTAATCCCTGAGCTTAATGCACGAAAACAATGAGGGATTAGCTCAAGGAGTACTAAAAAGGGTGCTAATGGCAGTGGGACTCCTGCGGGTAATGAGAAGCTAAAAAAATGAAGCCCATGTCTTTGAAATCCAACGATCGTAATGCCTATAAAAAGGGAAAATGAGAGAGCCAAAGTAATGAGAAAATGAACTTGTCACTGTGAAGCTAAAGGGTATCATACCCTGGGGATTACGAAATAACAAAAAAGTAAAAGTGACCGAGATGCGAGGGGAAAACTTTTGTTTCACATTTCGGAAAGACCACCTATTTGTTCGTTTACCAGGTTTCGGCACGAAATCATGAATAAGCTCTACCAAGGATTGCCAAGCATTTGGCACTGACTTTCCCCCCCCTTTTTTCGTCACAAAAGAAAGAAGAAGTAGGACCAAACCGAGAGTGAGCAGCATAAACAAAGATGGATTTGTGAATGAGAAAGAAAAAGTCCCCTATCTGAATAGGAATCAACGGGATAATGGCAAATTGCTCAAGTGGGCTGGGACCTATCCCCGCTAGATCCAGGGCATCCTTATAGGCTTCACCTCCTACTCGAAAATCATCTAACAGGTGCTCAAGAAAAGGTATATCGTGAATAGTCGTCGTAGATTGATTCGTAGATATAGTAGTTCCGAATGACTGACTAAACGAAGTCGAAGCTGGATCACTGGAATTTGAGTTCAGACTCTTTCATCAAAGAGAAAGATGCGTCGAAAGTTGTGAAACATTTTTCTTTCCATTTTTTGACTGCTCTGCTCCCTAAAAGAGACTGATCATCGCCTTGGCGTTGGTTTTTTCCAACAAGAGTCTGATGGGAGAATGGCATGCAATGCGCATGATTTTCGATAGCTTTTCATAAATGCGTTCACACCTCTCGAGAGACCCGCGATCGATATGATCGAGTTGCCTTAGGTCCTTCGCGTCACTCTACTCTTTGTTTTCCCAGGCGGGGTGTGCCCATTGTTCCCTGCTCTAACTCCGAGGGGGTGTTTTGAATATTAGTGAGTCGAGCCTCACTTCGCTACGCGCCTCTTGCTACGCACCTTTCTTTTTTTATGACGTATCGCGCGTGCCCCAGTCTCAACGTCACTTCCCAAACCAAAACCTCCTGAGAAGCATCTTTCATAAGTAGGACTCGATTGAATCTTTTGGTGATAATATCCTGACCTCACCATCCGGCTAAGAACCTCTTCGCTTGGCTGGAACCGTATTGGCTCGAGAGAAAGAAAGCTACTCTAACCGTAACTGGCTGGCTTTCTCCCACTGGAACAGGCTCGCAAGAAGAAGGAAGCGAGAAAACTTCGCTCACGTCTTCGCTTATATAAGCTCACCGCCCCTTCGCCTAGCTTATGGGTAGGCGCAAGGGCTTCGCCTATCGGCCACGCTAGTTCGCCTTTCTATACCCAGAGCCGGGGATGAAACCTGTTCGCCTATCAACTCACCTTCTTCGCCTATCGGCTCACCCCCTTTGGGGCCTTTGTCCTCTTCGGGTCGCCAGAATCGTGACTCAGCTCCTTTCTTGTTAAGAATTTATGTCGCCTATCGGCTCATCTTCTTCGTCCTCTTCGTCACCCACGCGAGTTCGCCTTTATATACCCTAAACCTGACGAGCGGCCTTCGGACCCTGTCGCCGATGCTTTCAATCTTCGTGTTCTCTTGTCCCCACACAACAATGAGATGAAAATCACTTGAATGAGGACCTAGCTCTACACTCCGCTGGCGCTAGCCAGGGAAATTTCGACTCTCACTCTATAGGGAGCCTTTGAGGATAGAAAGCCACTCCGAATGAGAATGAGAGAAGGCGAGCGAAGCGAAGTTTCTCTTTTTTTAGAATGATAAGTCGCACTTGGATAGGCAAGAAGGGAGTAACCATTCGCCAAGGAAGGAAAGATCCGCTTATAACAGAGACAGAACCTGAGAGGAGAGCTGCTATAAGCAACAAGCAAACAAGCAAGAGAGCCTTTTCCCCTTCCGGGAAGGGGTTCATTGATTTACAACATGAATTCATCAGATAGGTTGAGTGTGACAGTGAAGTGCATAACACTAATGTATCCTAAGGGTTTAGCACTTTGTATAATGACTGAAAACAGCCAAAGCCCTTTTTTTACTTACCAATAAAAGACACATGGGAACATGGCTCAAAGGCCTTTGTTGAAGCGTGAAAACGCGATGGAAGGCTTTATATAGCATATTAAGAGTTGGTACGCTGTTCTTGGCGGTGTTATTAAAAGGTGCGGCTTCCCACTACATAAATTTCATAAGTCGTACTGCTGACCCTTTCCTCGATGGAAAGCAGCAGCCCATTCTATTGTCATCAAGTTTGTTGCGTTCGTTAGTCATGTCAGAGTTTGAGATCTTTGATAGCCTAAATGGCTATCTAGTCAAAATGTTGGGATTCGAACCCATGATACATACAATCTTCTTTTATGTTGATTTAGCAACCGCCTGACCTTACCACCTCAGTAGCTAAGTTGGTAGAGTTAGGGTAGATAAAGTCTCTGACTGGTCGTAGGTTCGAATCCTACCTGAGAAAAATGCCAGACTCGCAAGAAATTTCCCCCTTTTTATGTTTCTTTAAGGGGACTTGTCACCGGTGGAAGAGATCAAGACGACTGGAGTGGCCCCCTGTCTAAATGAAGTGGGTCTCCCATAGTGGAACCGAGGAACTTAGGGTAGATAAAGTCTGCTGAGGGTGGGCGACTTCCCTAGGGCCTTTTGTGGATAGGTATAAGTCGGCATTTCTGACGAAAAAGTAGAGGTGAACGGCTTCCATTACTAGTCTAATTACATGATCAGTTACCGCTCGCACCTTACATAAAATGACGTCAGTATAGAAGGAGCGCAAAAAAGCCGTTTGAGAATCCTACCCCCTCTTAACTGACAGCTTTTTAAGGAAGTGGGTGCTTTCGTTTAAGCAAGTAGTCCTGAAATGTCTCTAATCTGGATGAGTGAAACGAAGGTGCTTGCGTCTATTAAGAGTCTTTGCATGGCAACCTCTAAATGAAAAAGCCTCTTTTGATGGAAAAAAACCACTGGCGATTTCCGACTCAGTCTTTCTTCATTTTGAGAGCAAGGCGGCGCTAGTTTCTTTTCTCTGAAAAGAGATCGCTAGTTTCATTTTAGAAGAAAAGAAAGCACTTTTTGCTTGGAATTTGGAATGGAAGAAGAAAATGAAAGACGAACAACCGCGCTGGTCGTAATAGATCGACTTGAATGCTGGAGCAAGAAGACGCATTCAAGTTCCATTTCAGGGAAGGACGACGTATCATGATACTTTCTGTTTCGTCGAGCCCTGCTTTGGTCTCTGGTTTGATGGTTGTACGTGCTAAAAATCCGGTACATTCCGTTTCGTTTCCCATCCCAGTCTTTCGCGACACTGCTGGTTTACTTATTTTCTTAGGTCTCGACATTCTCCGCTATGATCTCCCCAGTAGTTCATATAGGAGCTATTGCCGTTTCATTCCTATTCGTGGTTATGATGTTAAATATTCAAATAGCGGAGATTCACGAAGAAGTCTTGCGCTATTTACCAGTGAGTGGTCTTATTGGACTGATCCTTTGGTGGGAAATGTTCTTCATTTGTGATAATGAAACCATTCCATTATTACCAACCCACGGAAAGACGACCTCTCTGAGATATACGGTTCATGCCGGAAAGGTACGAAGTTGGACTAATTTGGAACCATTGGGCAATTTACTGTATACCTACTATTCTGTCTGGTTTTTGGTTCCTAGTCTGATTTTATTAGTAGCCATGATTGGGGCTATAGTACTGACTATGCATAGGACTACAAGGGTGAAAAGACAGGATGTATTCCGACGAAATGCGTGGCTTCTAGGAGGACTATAATGAGGAGGACGACAGACCAAATCGACATCTCGCTCACGCCTCCCGGTCGGCCCTGTTTGCGACCAGGGGAGGGGCGCGCAGCGATGTCGCCTATCGCTCATGACTTTGATTGTAGCCTGCCTCCTCCTTCATTCGTGAAGCAGTAGCTTCCGCGCTGCCTACAGACGTGACCCCTACCTTTTCAAACCGCTACTGGCCTGCTAACCAGGATCGTCAAGGTGAACCTGACTCTATCCTAATCTGTATCTTTCTAGCGCCTTATGTCAGAACAAAAGAAGACGCTTCGCGCCTCTTTATCAGTCTAAGATAGGGGAGCGGGGGGTGAGCAATTCCACTCACGGAGAGCTCATCACTCTCCTGCGTACGGTTCAAAGTGTTTGCAATTTTGTTGTCTAAAGAAAGATCGCACTATGAGGCAGCTGGGCGGTTTAGGGTATATAAAGGTATCGCTCAGTTCACCTTCACTAAGCTATAGCTTCAATCAGTCCGTACAACACCGGATTTGGTTTGTAGCGAAACTGACTACTTGGTTCATGGACCAAGCGCCCCCCCTCCTGCTGATCATGTGTCGGCAGGTCCAGGCGAACACGTGCCTTCTCTCTTTTAGAACAGATTCACAAGCGCACTATGACTGAATTCTTTCATATCATCGAGCGCTTGGGTACTCGTCGGAACTGGCTCCGCACTTTGGAAAGTGCTCGACGCTTGCTGGGTCTTGGAATGAAGATCCAGCTTTGCGTCTTTGGTAGGCTGACTAAGGAGCACAGCCTTGCGATGTGCTATATGGTCCGATACATTGTACGTTTGCATCGAACCCTCTTCGTAGGGGCAGTACTTCAAAGGCGTATAAGTACGCCTTATGTGGTACTAGTAAGACCTCCTGACGTCCTTCGTACGTATCCTTGACCGCGTCGGGAATACCCAGGTTTAGACCTCCGTCTTAAGAATTTCATATAAGACGGAGATCTAGGAGTGGTGCGCCTGAGACTGAGCTTATGCTCATTCTCATTCTCCCCAAAGGCGTGTGAACCCCGAGACTATACAGGGTCAGGGATATACATATACACGGGTGAGAGATCTCGTTAGAGAAATCATAGCGAGATCAGCCCTCTATCCTGTAGAGTCTCGGGGTATTCACCAACTTAACACGCAAATCCCGCTTCAACTTGCTCTCCTTATAGTCGAGCCCTCGTGGCCTCACACATCTATATATAGAAACCCTGTTGATAGAGTGTCTTAGGCGAAGAGAGACAAGCGCTGAACGGCACGTCTTTCCAGTGGATGTTGCTAGCTGTTAAGAACTTGTACCTCCCCGCCCCCCGATCGCCAGGACGAATACAGCTTCGTCGCTACGCAACGAAAGATAAGATGACGAATGAAGGTGACTTACCCACGGGTTTAGGGTATATAAAGGCGAACAAGGTGTTCACGATCCTTTGTTGTGTAGGGATTTCGTTGCTACGGGGAAATCGTTTACTCGGGATTTCTCAGTCTAAACCCCGGTAAAGACCTGGGGGAAGCTTCCCTTTAGTAAAGAGTAAGTAAGAGAATTCAAAGAGAAGGAGTGAGCAGCGCTATTGTTCTCGCTTGTGTTTTGATCTTGTTTTTCCCTTTTTCAGTTAGCATCACATGTTGTACATTTCATTAAGGAATTATTTGCAAGTAGAGAAGTGGCACCGATGGTAGAAGTGGGTAATGCAAACTGGCCTAAATTATCTACAGAGGATCAGTCTATGCTACTTGCCCCACGGGGCGGTAGAAGAGTTGGAGGTGAAGAATGTTCTCCATGAAAGGATTGAAGGCACCTGGAAAAGCCCGATACATAGCTAAACACCGGGCTGGTTCCTAATACGCAAAGGCGCGCCAGCTCTCGACCAAGAACCTGACGCAACCTCTATTTTCCAACGGAATTGGGAGGTAGTCAAAGGTAAACTAATAGAATTTGTGAAGCTGGATGGTCTGACTTGGAGCTTTGTAAGGCTCACATAACTTTGATTCAAAGAAGGAAAACCGAAAACCCGACTTCTATTGTATCCTATAAGTTTGCTAAACACTACTGAGAAGGTAATTTCAAAGGTGATAGTTGGGAGACCCTACAAAACTGAGTGGGGCCTTTTCAGAGCCTGGTAGAGGCACATCAGAGAATATTAGAGTCACACAAGAAATGTACTATGATGCGCATGAAGGGGAGGCAAGGAGGAGTCATATTCAGATGGAGTAGCTACTCTCTGGAATTCACCGGCAATAGGCCGGGTCTTATGTACCAAGAAAATAGACTGACACAGGTCAGAGTGAGGCACCTATCACCGCGAGTGGATTCCACCCGTGCTTATTAACCAACTATCACTCTTTCTTTTCACCGAAGCGGGAAACGAGGAATGAAAGAAAGTGGTCGTTGTTCTCGGCCGAACTAGGATCCGAAGGAGAGACCTCAAGCCTATGATAGTGTAAGTTGGCTTTTTCTAAGAAAGTTCTGTTACTTCAATTTTCCAGTTGCACTACAGTTGATGTTTTTTTAGTAGATTTGATTCTGTTTTGTGTCTCAGCAAATCAGTTATCTTGTACTTGTCCAGCAATTGGGTCAAGTGCTTTTGTCAATCCTTCTGGTGATTTATCACGAAATGAAGAGGCATTGATGGCGCTACGCGCCTCTTTCTCAACTCGGCGTGGTCTGAGACAAGGTGATCCGATAAGGATGGAAGAGGAAGTTAGGGATTTCGTTGGCTGCCATCATTCTTGTTTGAACCTAGAAGTGAGTCTTGAAGGACTTGACACCGTCGGGGTTCCGGGTTGTGCGGAGGATTTTCTTTTCTTGGTGTTGCGTTGCAAGAGATCTGTTTCTTCTTGGGATCGGACATGAACTCCGGCAGGGGCTCAAGCTTTTCCGTAGCCGCGCTCATTGAGAGAAAATGACAGTAAAACCAAAACCCCTTGAATATTCTCACTGCCCGTATTCAAATTGATTTAGGAGCCTTTGAAGTCGGCTTAAGCTTTGAAGATGGCATCCCGTGTAGCTTTCACTGAATTTTTGCTATGGACTTTCCTTAAGAAAAAGGGGGTGCTACCGAAAAAACGTGAACTTCTCTGCGCCTCTGGCTTGTTTATATGGAAAGAATTCTCACCAATAGCATGCGGAGGCGTCGGGGGATGAGTGTCTCGGATCGTTGTCCGCTTTGTGGGGTTGAGGAAGAAACGGTTCTACATTTGCTGAGGGATTGCTCCCAATTTCCTTTTGGCGTCTCTTTGTGCCGAGCGGCTGAATTTACTAGCTGTCCTCTAGTTGCTTGGTTCAATTCTCATCTATTTGGAGATGAGATGCTCGAGTACGTATAGTTGGCAGAATCTTTTTCTTGCGGCGATATGGTCTATTTGGAAGCGCCGCTGCTCCCTGATTTTTGATCCCGATGGTACTGAATTGAACCCGGGTTTACTAGCACAGAGGGTGAGTTCGACGGCGTCGGATATTGCTGCCCAAGCCGAGTTGTGGGGAGAAACCGTTGTTGCACATAGCGTGGAAACCTCCGGATGTGGGGTTTGTTAAGGATGGAGCTTCGTTGGGGAACCCAGGTGTGGCGGGTGTCATACGAGATGCATCGGGAGATTGGCTTGTGGGTTTCATGCTCCACTTAGGAGTATGCTCTAATATGGTGGCGGAGATGGAGGCTGCTCGCTTGGGATGAGGGTTATCGCAAGATTTTTTGTGAGATGGATGCGCTTTTGTTGCTATTGAGCTTTTCAACTCGGGAGATGCACCCTCTAGGTAGTATCATTGCTGATATTAGGGAGCTGCGCGTGATTGGGAGTGTAGCTTTGTTCATACTCTCAGGGAGGATCTGTTTTGTGCCTCATCGGGTGCCCACGGAGCGGGAGAAATCCAAGCTTTTCTTTCTCCTAAAGCTAGGTCCGGCCATGCCCGTAGTATTAGTGCTGCGTGGGTCTCCTTCTTCAGAAGTCTCGTCGACCCATTCGGGTGGGTAGGCGCAAGGGCTTCGCCTAACGGCGACTATGTCCCCTTTGGTCCCTAAGCAAGGAGACGAAGTCGCCGATAGGGGACGAAGTCGGTGAGACGATAGTCGAAACGAACAGGAGAAGAAAATGATCTTTGTTCGATTTCCCGTGTTTTTGGGCATAACCTCTTTTTCCCTCATGAAGGGTCCATAAAAATGATCTTTTTTATCTCGCCTATGGCAAAAGTTCATTTTGCCATTTTCCCTTATGAAGGGTCCATAAAAAATTCTATTTTTTATCTCGCCGATAGCAAAAGTTCATTTTTTCAACGCTTTTCAATGTTTTTTGAGTCAAAACCCATCATCTATTCGCCTATCGGCTCCCCCGCCCATTCGGGTGGCCTCCTGAAGTTATCAAATTTGATTTTTTCTCCCAACCAGCTTACGACCCTCGTAAACTCGGGTCGCCTATGGCAAAATGAACTTTTGCCATTTTCTCTTCGTCAGATGTTGACTTCGCCTCTCTTTCTATAAGCTCACCTACTTAGACTAAATTAGTCTTTCTATTCCGACTCTTCGTCGCTATCGCGACTCAGTCGCCCCTATCGGGTCCTTTCCTTTGCCCCTGATCTCTTTCGCAGCTATTCAAGTCAGAATAAAGTCTCAATATAGTATATATTCAGAATCTAGCCCAAAAAGACGGGGTTTTGTCAACTTTTTTATTCAAATGTCCTGTCACCGAGTGGAATCCGATTGATGACGAAAAAGACGGGAAAACGTCAACTGTTTCTCACTAGATAATACTATAAAAGGTAGCCCAGGTTAGTATGAGCTTATCCATTATGTTATGCACTCTTCGAATAGGAATCTCCTTCCACACCCTCGAACACTCACTGACTTTCTGCTTCTCTTATTCATATTAACAGCTACTCTAGGAGGACTCTCGGTATGATCCCAATCACAGCTTTTCTTCACTACTCCTACATAAATGCACAGACTCCCTTTCCTACTTTGCTTGCCTAAGACGATAGAGGGCCATCCCACTCCCCAGGCAAACCAAACCTCCCGGCTATCCTCAGGGCGGGCGGCGTGAACTCTGATTCGACTCTGGGCATGCCCCTAAGGGGTCTTCCTGGTTTCGTCACATGGGATGTCCCTTTTTTCGAACAAATTCGAGGCCAGACCCGGCAACAATAGCTAAAGGACCTGATACTACCACTTGGATCTGGAACCTACATGCTGATGCTCACGATTTCGATAGCCATACCAGCGATTTGGAGGAGAAAAGTCTTGAGTGCCGGTCAACTCTTCATCATCTTTCTTGTGGCATGTCGGTGCTCGTTTTTCCAATTATGAAGCATGGCTAAGTGATCCTACTCACATTGGACCTAGCGCCCAAGTGGTTTGGCCGTTACCCTCTTGCTTAGTCAGACCCTCTTTTTGAGCCTTCCCCTCCTCCTTATGCCATCTATATATATTGCTACTGATGCCATGCTGAGAAATGAAAGATGGTCTCCTATTGCTACTACGAATGCTAGTCCTACTGACTGATACCACAATCCCTTCCATTCGATGCCATCTCATCCTTTCCTGTCTTCTTCGAAACTATGGATCATTTCATGTCCGCTGCTTCGATATCTTTCTCAGGATCTAAGCTCTCGTTCCTTCCCTTGCTTCTGTCTTACTCTAAAAACCTCTTCTTTTCTGAGAAACTGAAATCAGGAGGGTCAGCTGATTCGATAGCATTTGTCCTAACCTAACATGGGATTCACCAAGAGCTTCTTTTTTCTAAGAACAGCAATCCCTTCTTGAACAAGCCATGAAAAGAGGGCATGAGATGCATCAACTATGTCAGTTGCTTTATTTAATCAAGTGGCATTCCCGGAAGAAGGTATTCGCAGCAAGCCTTACGTTAAGCAAGAAGGAACAAGTTCATGCGAAGCTGATTCTCGAACAAGAAGATCAGAACAATAGGAGATTTGCCTCCAACTTGGCCTGGGATACCTTTATTAGATAGACTCTTTTCTGTGTCAAAGAGAAAGAGTGGGTTCTCGCTCAATCAGCTCCTAGTTGGGGAGAGATAGGCCAAGCTCCGCACCTGGATATCAAAACTCTTGATTCAATTCATCTGCACCCTCGTCGCAAACAGCCCGACCTTGTATTCTCACTTTCTTTTGTCCAATTCCGGGCACTGTCAGAACCGATTCTCTGATTCAATCCAATATCCCAAAGGCCGATGAGCCCATAGCAAGACTGAACGAATGCTTCCTTCCTCGATTGCTGAGGCCAAAAGAGTACCTTTTTTTGTGCTTAGCTTGCCAGTTAGTGTTCGTTTTCGTATCAGTTTCTTCCTTTCTTTAGTGACTTCACCGAGGTTATGTAAATAGGCTCGACTGAAAGGAGAGGAAGTTTCGATTCGAACAGAGAGATGTCGGAAATTTGCTCTAGGGGAAAGATAGAAGGGGCAGAGTATTCACAATCACGTGGGAAGTCTTCATTCTTAGTAGTGGAGTCCATATTCTTCCTTTAAAGCCTTTAGCCAGTAGGTAGCTACCTTTACTCGGTCTACTATAGAAGAGAGAAGCCAAAGCAGCTACTGGAGACAGGACTTTACTTAGGGGTAGGCTTGAGAGCTGTCGTACGGGACCTAGGCACTTGCTAACGAACTTCTGGTTCTAAAATCTCAGTTGTTCCTGAGTAAAGTAACTAAGCAGTAGCTCTTAGGCATATGAAATGACTTCTCAGTTGAATAGAATAGATGCTTTCAGAGTCTTATGAGTAGCCAGCCTCACGTCCAATCCTTTGATCTCCTACTAGTAAGCGTAAGCGAAAGAGAAGGGCAAAACCAAAGACGCGAATCAATGTTACACCTTCAGACGCGACATCTAGCTAGCTACTTCTCTAAGACCGGAGTCAATAGCTGCGCTTATTCCTGAAACAGCGGAGAGTTTCACACGAAATTCTACAATCACTTGCATTCAAACTGATCAATGCTTTGCTACCGGGCTTCTAGTTGCCCTTTCTCTAACAGCTGAACTACCACCTTGCGCACTAAGGCCCCCTCATAAGGCAGGACTGAATCGATAGTAGTTGTGTCCACTAGAGTGGTGAATGAAAAGCATCTTTTTCCTATTGCAAGAGTGGCCTGCGGAGGCGCTTGCTTAGATGAGAGTGGAGTTCCTTCAGCTGGATTTCCTCTCGCTTTAGCTCGAGCATATTTCATAACCTCTTCTTTCTTTTCTTCTTAGCTTGATGCGGTAGGCGAAGAAGCCATCAGTAGCAAGCGCTTGAGAATGAAGAGAAGGTAACTAGCCTTTCCAGCGAATGAGTAGGCGCTATCTAACTCAATCCGTGCTAAAAGGAAGGAATAGAAAAGCAAGCCTTGGCATAATAGTCAGAGTAAGGGAAGGTCACTCCTGCTTTCAAGTGCTTTATCGTCAGGGTCTGTAGTAAGCACAGTAGCTGCTCTTAGTCAGACCAGTCACAGGGATATCTCGCTCAAAATGAAAGATATAAGAAAGACATTGCATTGATACTGAGACTGATAGCGAGCCGGAAGAGCACTGGATAGGGTCTCATCCCTGCTTCAACCAGAGATGGGGAGACGGCAGCCAGTCTTAGCTACAATCTCTGCCCTTACCGCTACGTGGGTATCTTCCTTTTCTCGTCTGAAAACGGAAGAGTCTTCGTCTCTTTTGGTTTGACATTAGAATGCCCTGCCCCTATTACAGAAGGAGCAGCTAAAGCAAACTGACATAGTGAAGAGGAAGGGCTTCTAAAGTTGGCTTTTTATAGACTGCTGGCTAAAAAGGGAGAGAGCTAAATGAATCGAAAATGTGAGCGGCGGGATGGGACTGTCAAATGGGTGAGGTACTTTTAGGGCCGTCTACATCGAGCTGTAGTACGACAGAAACCTGACCTTAAGCGCGAAAAGTTGCAGAAGCAGCGAAAGAAAGCATATCACCAGAGAAAGACATCAAAGAGCAGACCCCTAAGAGGAAGGGAGTGGTTCGATTCCCTTTAGCGGGGCTTGGTAAAGCACATTTTGTGTAGTAAAAGAATCGGATAGACAGAAGCGAAACTCGAATTACACCATCAGGAGAAGGTATAAGCATTCCTCTTTGGGGTCGGCAGAAGCCTTCTCATCATTGACTGATCTCATCCTATCCGAAGCATTCCAGGTGTGATTTTTCAACGAAACTCAAGACGTCGTGACACACAATGGATCATAGGTTGCTCCTTTGAAGATCAGACCCAGGCTAGTTCTGTATGCTCTTTTTCCAATGCTGACATGTCAAATAGACAATGGATTCCTGGTTACTATAGAAAGCTTTCACCGTGTGACCACATCTCTTTTATGGGCAGAGGGCGGGCATAGAACAGAGCTTCAAGCTGGCATTACATCGATCCAGGTCTCAAAATCCTATAGTATAGGGACAGAGTGACAGCAAACAGAGATGAGGAGAAGGTGTCAAGTGTAATCATTGACTGAGCTGGACCAGGAACATCAATTAATTCCCCTAGCTACAAGAAGCAAAATCCAGCGGGGAAGAGCCATAGCGGGAGAAACCTCCCTTGCTGCTGCCAAGTTTCTTGATGTAGTTGCTTATCCTTCAATCCCATCTGTCTATTAGTGAAGGCTCCATCCCATCTTTCGAAGCTCGTGGAAAGAAAGTCAAGGTTGAAGACTACGTTTCTTTTCTTAAGCGGGTAGAGAATTTCCTTTTTCCTAAAGGAGAGAACTCGGCTAGCTTTGAAGAGAAGACAGAGGGAAGCATGGGAACCCGGGCTTTGGAAACACTTTTGATAGGCAGAAAGGAGAAGTCCCCCGCGGAGAAGAATCTTTCAATACCCGGAAACTCCCAGTCAAAGATTCCAAGGGGAAAGTAGTCTATTCGGTGCGGGTCGGGTGATGAAGTTCACTCGTTAGAGCGAGGCCGATACGATTCTAAGAGAAGGATCTCAATCCAATCTTTCAGGGGAAGACTACTCTTCTTATTAGTCAATTCTCCTTTACTTTCATCCAGCAGTGGCGATAGAGATCGAGTTCGCAGCTCTCTCGTATGTTGTCGGAGGAGGGGCTAGTACTAGATGGAAATATCCCCCAGCTGGGTCTATTTGAACAGCAGAAAAGACTGGATCTGAAACGAAAAAGCAGTCGAACGAACAAGTAGTCCTATCCCACTCAAATGCTTTGGGCATAGTTCATAGAAAGATTCATGCTAAGGACTAGCGCTCCGTTGCAGCACTCTCTCAAAGAAGACTTCCCCGATTGGAAGCTAGGTGGGATAGTAAGGAAGGAGCAGTTTCTTTGAGTAGCTAGAACTTGAACAGTCAGGTTGCATCGGTGCCGGCAGAAATCCGACCATAAGTAGACAGACTTGAACATGAATAGAGAGGTGTCGTATAGCTCCTTTTTCAAATGGGATAGTGCCACCTACGCCATGCGGCTACACCTCCGGATTTCTCTTCTCCGACTCCTTTCTATATTCAAAAAGAAAAAAGCTAGATAGGATATACCCTCTCTATAGACATATTCAAGCAAGAACAGACAGGAAAGCGAGTGAGCCTAGTTCTTTTTTGGTTTTGAGGACTCTGCATGCTAAAAATCCCTTACCAAAAGGCCGGCAGGGGCAAGTAAATAGAGCGACTTCTGTACTATTAATGAAGGAAGCCATATCTATTGATATAGAGAGTGATTCCAGGAAAGGGCAGATAACCTTAGCATCAGCAGGAGATAGAGAAGGGCGCTTGATAGGGAATGAGACCAGGGCTATTCTTTCTTTATCCACGGAAAACAGCCTCTAAAAGAAAGAAGAGACAGGACAAGAACAGCTTGACTGTCCGATCCGCATACTCGAATCCGAGCAAAAAGCAGCTCAGCTCCAACGAATGAGCTCTATAACGCCGTTCGCCCTTTTCTGCCCAAAGGGTGGGAAGAGGAAAGGGCACAACCTGCCCGAACTCGCCTCTACTCCACAACGTATGGCTGATTGGGGTATCTGACGAAGTGGAAGAATGCCTTAGGCTGAGTAGAACCAATGATCTCGTCACCATCTTCTCGTCTATGGCTAGATTGCCATATTAGAAACTTCTCACCGTGGAACTGTGAAAAAAAATAGTGATCTAAGGATGGGCTCAAGTATCACTCAATTCTCAATTCTTTTTTTCGAGGTAACAAGAGTTGAAATTCAATGCCGATGCCGAGGGAAAAAAAGGGGGGAATTTCTCTGGCTTTCACTGCACTGCCTAACTGCTCTGACTTCAATGACTTCACTGTTTTATCTGGCCTTGTAAGAAGATTTTCACTGCTTTTCACTCAACTGCCATAACTTCACAGCTCTCAATTCAATTCACCCCACTGCCCCTTTCCCGAGAGAGTGAAGCATAGGCCAGCCCCTGTCCCGAATCAACCCTTACCGCTACGTGGGGGCCGGGAAATTCTGAGAGAAATCCCGAAAAAGTCAGGTAATCTCAGTAATCGGTGCTACCCTTGCTTGAGGTAAGCCTTCACTGCAAAAGGGAATTCCAGTGAGCTATTGGATGAAGAATCTCTTCCCGGGACAAACCATAGGCTAATGGCATGAATCTCTTTTCCAAGGGTTTCCACTGCCAGGAGCGGATTCGATTCCCGGGTTTGATCTATTTTCGGACATGGTGAAAGAAAATGTCACTGCAATCTGCATTACCGAAGCGCGCGCAAGTCAAGTAGAGGTGCGCAGTGGGTGGATCAATCTCTCTCTCCGGTTGTAAGGAGAGAAGTTTCCGATTGAATAAGTAATAAGTGTGGAGTTAAGCTATATAGCTGTGACATGGAGCCACTCAACTTCGGTAAGTGAATCCAAGCTCCTCCTTCATCATTCACATCTCTCTTTCTCATTCCCCGCTTGACATCTTTTCTCTCAATGGTACTCTGCTCATTCAGGAGAATTTGAAACACTTAGATCCCGATCGGCTTTTGCTACGGGTTTTTCAGGGTGGGTCCGGAGAGGAGAGTCGTTTACCTATATTCGAAGAGAATACCGCGAAATGTAAAGTTCGTCGGGCGAGTTTCCCGCTAGAAAGAGGTTTGCTGAAATAGGTTATCTAATCATGCAACTGAGACTAATAGCCCGCGGGTAACCAACGCCTAGTCCGTTGGGGGTATATGAAGTATACGAATGCCGATTATACAGATCATTCGGCGAATGGGAAGGATGGATCAGAAAGAGAAGCATTCGCCCATGTTCGAAGTGAGAGACTCGCAACCATGAATGAATTCGATCGATCAGCCTACCCGGCTTGGGGATAGGTCGGTTGTGGATAGAGAGGTAGGGATCACCGGATATGGAGAGCCTGGTAGATGTGTGCATTTGACTTATACCCATTTTCTATCTATGCTCCAAGCATTCTAGCGATTGCATTATGCTATTGGTGCTTCTTTCGGGAAAACAGGTTTCACCAGCCCGGATAAAGCACTTCTGGCTTTGGCTTTGCCTCATACCCGGTCTAACTGAAACTTGGAAATGCTAGCAAGGAGATTCCCCAATATCATGCTAAGAATAGCTAGGATTTCCAAAAGAAGATGCCATTCGGTTGATGAGAAAGAAAAAGGAATATCGAGAATTCGCGTGGCTGAAGCTGAAGCAGCTACTTTCGAAGTAACAGAAAGAAAAGCAACGACTGGAGTGGGAGAGTCAGAGTCGAAAAGAGGATTCCTCACTTCTTTCTCTCATTCAAAACCGTGCATGAGACTTTCACCTCGCACGGCTCCTAAGTGAGAAAAGAAAGAAGAGGTTCTTTTTTGACTTCCTCGCGTATGTAGAAGACCAAATCCATTCGATTTCTAAAAAGGATTCCTAATCCTTCACTTTTCGAGGAATCCTTCATCAGTGGTTGTGAATGACTGAATCAATCCTTTCGACCTTGGTTCCGTAGGAGCAAGTCAGAAAGATTGAGAAAGAGAACCATCTGATTCGTTCTCAATAGCCATGAGATGATCATCTTAGGGTGATCCTTTTGTGGATGCTCAAGTGAAGTTCAAAGAAAGATGAGAAAATCTTAGGATCTCATTTCTCTACGAGAATGAAAAGAGAAGAGCCAAATCTTATGATCTCATATCTCGTATATAGAATAGAATGATTCTGAAACGAATGCGAACAGGCCCCACCAGGGGATGAGCCGAGGTGACGAGGCGAAGGATGTGAGAGCTCTCAGAAGAAAGAAGAAGATGCTCTTGATTTGCTTTGACTCCTTCTTTTGAGCGAATCCATCCGGCAGTAGACCCACGGGGAACGGCTGAGGTCTTTGCTGAAGGAAAAGTCAGGGCAAACACTAGCAAAGAATCTATCAAAAGGTTCATGCTTAACACATGCGAATGAAAAGAGAGGTTCTGGTTCTGCGGCATAGCATAGAGTTGATTCGATCGAGAAGGTAGCGCCCAAAGTGCTTAGCCATGTGTAGACCGGATGGTCTCGCGAAGCCGGTCACCGTCTACTGTAAGAACGAATCTCAGTTCGTCTATATCTAGAATCTAGAACCTCTCTTTTCTTCAGTCCCGGCCCTTGACCCGTGAGCCGTTAGGCGAAGGGAAAGGAATAACTGAAGTTTGAGTTCACAAAGAGAAAGAAATCGAGCGACGAAGGCGACCCGTATGGGTCGTGATCCGATAGGCGAACAGCCCTTAGGGGATGACTCTTTTGGCTTCGCCCCCGCTTTGTCCGTCCTCACCTCCGCCGCAACTAGATTAGCTGCTATCTATTATTGAAAAATAGGGAGAGGTTTGAAGATGATTATCCCTGCCCGGGAGAGGAAAAAGCACGTCATGCCCGACAGACCCACCTCGCATTGGGGAGATCCATGAAAAATGGGACTTAACAAGACCAGCGACCTAGTCCAAAAACGGAATTCGCTTAGACCGGTAAGGAAGGACTAGGGGATAGGCTTGACCACTACAGAATCTTTGGTCTCTCGATCGCTTCCGTTCCCGGCTTGCTTCGCTTTTTTCAAGGAAATGCCTGCCTAATGAACCTGGTAATAGAAAGATGCTCAAGCAACCCCGGTAGCTAAGGCTTCCTAGCCGCTACGTTTTTCAGGACGTACAGAAAATTCTAGGACTCGGTGAAGACCAATCCGATACGGACAAATATATCTTCTTCTAGGAAAGTCCCGCTCAGTGGTAGCACCGCCCCGTGGGTTCCAAGGTAGGAAGACTGGCCCTCAGAAATGATAGGTCGACTGCATGAATGAGTCGACATGGCAAGCACAACTCTGAAGCTTAGTAAACAACCTTTGTACATGGCCCTCTCAGGTTCGTTTCATAGGAGGTGTAAGGCGGAAGGAAGAGTAGGAGCTGCTGGCCTCCCTTGCCTTCTGATTCTGAGCTCTTTTTCCATTGGCTTTTCTCGCGAAATTCTTGATTCTCTACTCTTTCGGCTACTCAATCAATAGCGTATGTAGATAAGAGAAAGGAAGAAGCAACGGCTTTCGCTAACCTTGCTCAAGGAGTTTCTTCTTCAGGGAAGAAGCAAGGGCTTTCGCGCGTCTTTCGAAAGTGTTGGGAGCAGATGAAGGAAAGCAGGTTCTTCGTAGAAAGAGAAGCGCATTGAATCGTAGATATAGAAAGTGTGCCACGAGTGAAAAGTTGTTTGCTTATGAGGGAGAGAGAAGGAAAGGCCGAAACGAGATTGCCATTCCGGCTCGGCTCGGGTCTGGTTCAAAAGGCAAGGGGAGCACTCCTGCTTGTTGGGAAAGGAAGAATCGACAAGTTTCGCATCTCTTTCTATAAGCTCACCGCTTCTTCCTCTGAAGCAAGCAATTGCTGACTCGAATGTCTCTTCGTTCTTACCGCTCCGTGGGTAGTTGTAGGAGCATCTTGTGAGAAAAGAATGTGATTCTAGAATCCCTTCTGGTTGTAAGCTTTTCCAATTCGAAACTCGAAATCTCATAAGAGAAGAGGGTCGAAATAATAGTAGGAACGAAGGGAAGAATCGACAAGGAAGAAAGAAAAAGAAGAGAAAATAAGGAATGTGAAAAGCGTGACGAGAAGAAGAAAAGAGAGATGTTAGACCCTTGACCTCTACCTCCCCGAAGGCCTCAAAGCCCTTGCGCCTACCCTCGGTGAGTTTACGAGCCGAGAGGTCGATGAGCCGTTAGGCGACCCTTGACCTCTACCTCTAAATCAATCGGTGCGGGAGCTGCTACAATTGCTTTGGCGGGAGCTGCTGTCGGTATTGGAAATGTCTTCAGTTCGTTGATCCATTCCGTGGCGCGAAATCTCAACAATTCTTTGGTTATGATGGGATTTGCTCTAACCGAAGCTATTGCCTTGTTTGCCTTAATGATGGCCTTTCTGATCTTCTTTGTATTCCGATCGAGAAGGTTTTTTCTGCTCTTTTTTCGCTTCTTTTTCCTTTTTCTGGGGAGGAAACTGCTCCCTGGGCTTGAAGGTTTGGATTTCGCGAGAGAGGGGCAAAAGTCAGACAGTGAAAAGAGCAGGCGAGCGATAGCGAAGTTCACGTAAAGAAAGGCAGGTAGCTATTTGTTTGAGGAATAGCATGGTGAGTTCTCGGTTGCTTCCGTGATAAGGGAGGATGGGAGTGGGGAGGCGCATCCACCAGATTACGTTACGGACTTGACTGGAATTCATTCAAAAACAGTACAGGAACTGGTTTCACAAAAGGGGTCGAGAACTACATAGATCTCTTCTTCCCTTGCTTGGTCTGGGAGGTAGGTTATGTAGGCGTACAACTTAGGTTGTGCTCGATCGCGAATGGTCGATTATCTTACTCAAAGAAAGATATCTATGCCTGATATTGCCATAATCTCTTTCCAGGCCAAACGAAACTCGAGTGAGAAGTGAATCGCTTGAGTTGGTGTTCACAAAGAGGATCCAGCCTGAAGAACTAGGGCTCCTCTTCCTCACGAAAGTTTCGCATCTTGTCCCGCAGCTCATAGGCTCACCTTGTACCCTCCTGGTGTGATCGACGTCACTCACATCTTTGATCGTTCGTGCGGAGCGAACAAAAGCTGACTTGAGAGCCCGAAGGGGCTGGTTCGATAGAGCAAGGGTCTTGAAATGGGAATAAGGAAATGGCTGCAGTCCTATCATAGAAAATAGAAAGAAGTTCTGCTCTCTTTTGCCCCCTTATCCTCTGAGCATTAGCAGCGGAAATGTTGATATATGATAGTAGGGTCGGGTTAGCACTCTCTTTCCTTCGGTGATGAAATTCAGTGTGTGGCGCTGGAGGAATTCATTGCAAGACTCAACTGACCGAAGATTTCTGTCTCGGATGAAGAGCTCTCTTGGCCACGACTGAAGCTTCCCAAGGAGCAATGTGTCAAAATGGGCGAAAGCCCGATCATGATCAAAAATTTGACTAATGAAAAGAGAGATCTGACCGCTAACTCGTCCTACTTTCTGGTTGGACAGCCCTTCCCGATTGAACCCTAGCTAGGTCGGGAACTAAGCGTAACTAAGCTCATTTTACACCGCTCATCATGGAAGTTGCCCGAACGCTTTTTTCCTAAGACTTTCCAATCTCACAATCGGTCCAGAATCCAACAATGAAAAAAAAACAAGGTCAAATAGAAAGAAAGAGGCAATGTCGTACAGAAAAGTCTGAGGGTGAAACTGTGGTATGGATCTTGATCTGACACCGACTGCTGTCAGCCTACCCGTACTATAGAAGCAGGTGTCCGTCTTGATGCTCATGTCAGGATTACAAATTGAGTAGGCAAAGACTAGAGGGAGGGTTCACTCTGCCATCGAGCGAGGACGATAAGCCCAAGCACTCCGCTTTCATCTCAGAAGTTTCAGTGTCAAGGTTTTTTCTCATTTCTTCACCCGCGTAGCGGTACACTATGTTCATAATCATTCTTTCATACCTTTGCGTCTCAAAAAAGTAGAAGCATGGTTTTGCATCCGTTCTCCAGCCAGGTTTCGCAGCCTGAAAAGAAGCACTTGATTAGCTCCTAGGATCTCTTTTTGAATATCTGAGATCCGATTTTCAACACATGAGTAAGCGAAAGAGCAAAAGGCTATTGAATCAGTAGCACATTGGCCCTATTGCGCATAGCTGGCAAGAGACCCCCCGCACCTTTCTTCTTAGGGGACCCGTAGGGTCCTTAGCCAGAGTCTTTCCTTAGTTTACTGGAAATGCTTAAGGTGAACTAGAAGATCAAGAGTGAAATCAGCAAAAATGCTATATGAACAGCTCATTCGTTTCAGAACTGAAAAAGAAAGCAGGACGAGAATGAGAAGCAAGAACCTCTGGTTCGAGCTAGTGGCCCTACAAAAGAAAAGGAAACGAAGCTAGCGAACGGGGCACTCGCTTTATAGCTCCGAAACACAAGCTTTGTTGCTTCTTAAAGGAAGACTTTGGGTTCTAAAAAAACCACCACCCGCCTGCCCAGGACCAGGACTGTAACTGATCTTCTTTCTATCCTCGTGTGTGATCGGATATTGAATTCATCTTCTAGACTCAAGCCTGGGAAGATTGGAGGAGATCCATTAACACAAGGAACTCGATCCGCGAGCTCATGTTGCAACTATAGCGGGCGGGGGCGGCTTAGCCAGTTCAACCAGCGAGAACACAGTTAGGAGAGGTAGGCCAGTTCTTCTATCCGCTCTCTCTATCTATCTCTCTGGTTTATGGGATTCATTTCAACCGGATTTCTTGGATGGACGAGCCCCCTTATTCTCTATGATCCTGTCCTGCAGTGGAGTTCTTTAAGCAACTTTAGTCCAATACCTTACGAGATAGAACCAAAACCCTAGACTGCGTATTCACCAATGACAAATCCTAAGGACTCTAAACTGAATCCAGACGAGAAAAAGCTAAAAGCTAGTGGATCTCAGAGCCTGGCTGCTTTATGAATTCGAGATGCTAGATTATCACCTTGAAGCTATTATTGAACCTAGCAAAGTCAGACATATGCCGGGTAAGCTGAAGAGAGACTTTAGAGTAGAGCGAATAAGGCGAGCGGTAGCGAAGATTGAGATTATCAAAAGCAATTTTTTGAAATTCTTCTTGGATGCTTCACTCTAGTTACTGAATCCTTCTGTTCTCCTCTTCGCTACGCGCCTTGATCCACCCACTGTACTTCTTTTTCAAAAGCAAGTTAGACAATAGAAATCGAGAGTGATAGGATTCTGCCTTTGACTCTCTTTCGTCCTCCTTGAAATAGGAGAACCAAGTCTTCATTCTTTTATGAAAGCGAAAGCATTTTCATGTCTTAGTATAGTCGGAGCAAGGACGAGTTGGTACCACAGCAACGATCTCACGCTGGAGCGATGGTTTCAGGTAGACTGTTCTGCTCTATAGCCGGGAACGATGACCCTTTTTTTCAAGATGGTATGGGGCTTTTTCGATCCTATTCACACCTCTTTGAATTGAGAAAGCATGTCAATTTCAAAGCACATGAGACCAAAGTGGCTTTGAACGAGACCTACCGGCTTAGGAGCAGTCCGATCGGTCCTCCAGCTTCGGTTCACGACTGTGCCTCAAAGAATTCCTCGATGCCTACCGTGGGCGCTAAGGCGGTCATATAGTACCAAGGACAGTACTCTAGCCATGACCTAAGCCAGCCCTTAAGACGGACCAGTTCATCCCTTCTCCTGGAATAGGAATAATGAAAGCTCTCGCGGGTCGCATCTCTCCACGGAGGTAGGGCTTGAGAGGTCTGCCGTGACCTAAAATTCACTCCAGGCTCGATGCTAATTGAGAAATTCCCTAAATCCCGGACCTGAAACCTCTTGGCACTTCGCTATCGCTCGCCTCTTGTCGAAACTCAGGATTTTGGATAACTACTATCAACTCCCAACAACAAGAAGATATTGCTCATAGACCTTAGCCACTTTCTGTGGGCCTACAGGCAAGCTCTTGTGACACTGCTCCCCATTATGCACTAGCAGAAACAAGTTGCTTAAAGAGACTCCGGCACGCAACACTCTATTGAGAATGAATGCTCTTGCTGCTCTGCTCCTCTAGTCATTGAACCAGCGCACTCCAAGACAAGCTTCTATTCTTTCATGAATGGGGGATGAAGAATTTGTTCAGTTTCGGCTCTTGGATTTCTTTGTCAAGGTCGTTGACCTTTCTCTTTTAGCTCTTGGATCGGGTCCTTTGCGACCATAGGGTCCAAGTCCTACGGACAACCTCAGGGTACAAGTGTGGGGAGCGAGCGACAGAGGAAAAGAGGGCACCGACCAAAAAAAAGCCAAAGATAGGGAGCAGGTATACCGGTTTTCAAGTCCTTGAACCAAGCTACACAACCTTCGGGATCTCAGAGAGAGGTGAAACTCTACTTTGGGAAGTGAGCTCTTGTATGAGGACACCATATACATACGGCTTTCTTTCATCACTCCAGCACAAGGATAGAAAGAGTAGAAACATAAGGAAAAACTAGACCTACCAAATCTACCAAACCGAGATTTCCTTCCCATGTAGTTTCCCTTGTCAACAACTTCTCTCAAGACTCCCAAGACCAAGGGTCGCATACAGACCATACCGCAGGGTCGGCAAGGTTTGAGAGTGGATTTCGGCATGGATCTCCGTTCCTTCGTTCGGTCCTCCCTCACTCCTTCCTTCCCTTCCCTCCCTAAAGAAATGTGAAGGATATCGAGCACCATGGTCCTTCGAGTCTCTTATTTCTTTCACTCTTCGCTAATTGCAGGTGTAAAAAACTACTGGGATTATTCGCTTTGCTCATTCCCAGGGTTGTTTTCTCTTTGCAAGGGACCGTGTTTCAATGCCAAGAGACTGGACCGGATTGACTGCTCAGTCTAAAGTAACAAATCCTTCCTCTGAGCCCGCCCGGCGATTGAGGGACTAGATATCCTCCGGAGAAGATCGACAAAATCAAGTCTTTCTCTGTGTCTTTCACTGTCCATAGGACCTTGAAAGAGGAAGAGATCAAAGTACTAGAGTTCTCTCTGTCCCTCGGAGCTTGAAATGGAGATTCTCACTGCCTGGGGAGTCTTCTTGGGAAGAGGGTCTCATCGCCCGGAAAAGATGTGAGATAGCGTTGACTGCAGTAGGACTGAAATCTCGAGGGCATATATTCAAATAGCACCTACAGGTGCCTATTTTCATTCATTCGTCAACTTCCCTCTTTTTTTCAATGAGCTAAAAAGTACTTGAACGGATTGCAGTACATTTCAAATGAAGCTAGACGCGCGTGAGACCCCTGGGATTGCCCCATATGCTTCCATCGGTTCCATTTTTCCATCTCCACTGGTGGGATCAAAGCAAGACCACTCTTGGGGGTCAGACCTGGCACCAAAAACATCCGGATGTTGATCTGGTCTCTTCGATGGTCGGGGATTCCCACGGGGCGGTGAGGTCACCGGTTCGGCCATTAGCAAGTACACTTCACCTCCTCTTTCTTCGTCTATTAGGTGGCTCCCTCCGGTTCCCTTTCGTTCCTCTTGCAAATCCTTTATCTGATATCTGATAGCCGACTTAAGAGCGAGCCTCCCTTCGTTCCCAACCAGTGACCTTCGTGCCAAGGAAAGACTAGCTAAAAGAGCTCCATTACCCTTTAGAAAGCTGGTTGACAAGAATCGAATCCGAACAAGCAAAGAAATCAGTCCAATAGAATAGCCGCTTGCTTCTTCTTATTAAACGGATCCATGTTATCAAAGAGGAAATTCCCTCGAGCTGGGCATGAGCTATTCCCATCTAGTTACGCGTAGTGGACTGCGATTCTTCCTTTCAAGATCGCCTTGCTCTTATGGAAAGTACGCTGTACTGGTCTTCCTTCCAGGAAATTGAGTTGCCCCCCCTCAACCTATTGGGTTTCCTTCACTCGGGTATTTTCTTTCCACTACACTAAGACGAGAGAAGTCGGGACTTGTGGCCTACCCACGTTTGCCTTCTATGCGCTAGGAAGATCTCCTAAAAGGAATGTCTTTTTGCCTTCCTTCTTCTTAGCAAGATTTCTTCTTGCAATTCCAAACCAACATAGGGGTAAAATTACGAAATTCTCTGTGAGACAGGGGCAGACAAGCCAGCAATAGAAGCTATGCCCCTGCTTTCTTTTTTACCCAACCAGACCTAAGACCAGCAATGCCTGTAAAAGAAAGAATTGCTTGCGCCAGTCCACTCATTGCTATCTGATAGCCATTAGAAACCTTCTCACTATTATTACATAGAAAAGAATGCTGCTATTGGTGAATCGTCCCTCGGTACTTCCAACAAGTCAAAGAAAAAAATGCGGATTCTACCAAACTTGATTGTCCGGGGGCGGGCTTGAATTGGCTTGTCAGCTAGATGTGGTTGGTACTGGCTCAGTTTCACAGTGATCTTCTTTCTCACAGCAACAACCTTTGCTTTCTTTCTGGCTTGTCATATTCTTTGTCTTTGAAAAGATGGAATTAGCAGTGATAGGTTATCTACTGGTAGATAGGAATCCTACTCCGACATCGGGTCTAGTTTTCCGGCGGAATCCGGACAGTCACTCTCTCTTCAGGCTATATCCTGTGAATGAAGTCAGAGAGATTCTGCCTTCATTTGCCCCCCCTCTGCTAGTGGGAGCCTGTTCTGGAATCCTTCCCTGGATGGAGCAGAATCCATGCTTCAATATCTGATCGCTTGATCGTCTACCTGCGCAGATATTGGGAATAGGCATGGATAGTTCGTAGACCTCTCAATGCTCTCCCACGGGGCGGTGATTGACCGATTCAATCTCAGGGAAGCTACTCCTTCCTACTCCTTTCATGGGGTCTTCCAAGAGAGAAATTCTGACTGATTGAACGAGTGCACAAGGCTATAGCTAGTCTACTTCTCGGCTCGGAAGGATTGTTCAAGGCGCTTGCAGTAGATGTCGACCTCGATCTTGGGCAGGTATAGTGAGCAGGTAATCTATCATGGCGGGTCACTCCTTCTAACTGAAGAGAGGTGTACTCCAACTTGTTGGACTCATCAGCCCATGTTTGACTATCGGATGTCCGGAAAGGGAGGGGAATAGCGCTCTTCTTGCAAGGATAGAATAAGAAAGGTCCGGAATGCCTGAAAGCAAGTTCGGAAGGAATGCGTGCATGGGGATTGTCTCAAGATTTGGGAATGTAGCACCGGTGTAATCCAAGTGCTAGTAGAATAGGAAGAAAAGAGAACTTTACCTGCGAAGTGAACCATTGAAGAAGACTCGAGTGAAGCTCAGTATGTGCTGTGTTCTTTTTTGATGGTTTCAAAGGGTGAGACTGATAGCAAGAGATTCATCATGAGTTGGTTTGCCAAGACTTGTAATGCCGGGGAATTGAATCACGTAGGTGAGGCTGCTAGTCCAGCGTCAGTCTTTCTTCACGGGATAGGCTAGTTCCTTCGAACAATTTCCTTTGCTGTAGCAAGCAAGCCGAGGTTCCTATATATCAGGGCAGACATGTTCAAAAAAACCATTCTAGATCCGAACCGGGAAAGAGGTACGACAGAGAGTTTCAGCCATCTTTTATTGAAAGCTAGCAGATTCTGCTATATTTTCAAAAATGAATGAGAAATTTCGCATCATTTAGGATTCCAGCCGAGAAGAAGTGAAAGAAATCCGCTCATTGGGGCTCAATCGTATTACACCAAGCATAATCCTGTCATAAGACCTTCTCAAGATCCATTGGAAAGGCCATGAGCCTCGCCAGGGAAAGAGATATGGCTCTGCTCTTGAAGAGACCTTGCCGTAATCCTCGCTCTGGATTCAAGGATTCCAAGGACGGCTCTAAATTGACTTTGGTCCATGGTCCTTCAACATCAAACGAGAGAGGCTGGTCACACCAACCCTGTTTCGAATGCCGACTCTCAAATTCCCTGAAGCTCGTGTTGTGGTTCTGCCTAGAACACATTACGGATCACAGTCCGATTCTCAAGAAAAGACGGAATACATCGCTATTCCTCAAACAAATAGCTACGCGAAGGCGCTTACAAGAAGAAATCCTCCTGCGCCGGCGGGAGAGGAATTCATTAATAGCTCGCTATAGGTAGTAGGGAGGGAGAGGACTCTTTCTAAGTCGCCTAGTCAAGGAAAAAATGCGCCTGAACCGCAAGAAGGGGGAAGAGTCCTACAACTTCAGTCCCATTCACTCCAGACACTACTGACTGACAAGGATTAGTCGATGATTGAAGGGCAACAAGTCAAGCATTAGGCTGAGAGGCCGCGGACCAGCATGACCAATGAATGACGGACAGGATGAAAGGTTTGACCCTCCGTGAACCCTTATCCGATAGGGCCGATAGGGGAGGCTAGACTAGGTCAATTGAATACCAGCTGGTTTCTCGTAGAATAAGATAAAGGCTGCACATGAAAAGAAAGAGTGCGAATTGGTTAAGAAGCACGAGTCGAAGGGTGAATCCCTTCACTTAAGAGAATATCCCTGTTCGAGGTTCGAGTTGCTAAGTAGATTAGCCGATTGAGAAACGAGGATTGCTTGAGTTGTTAGCTATGAGTATTTCGAGTTGTTGAGTTTCTTCCTAAGACTCTCCAACATTCACAGGAGATGTTCCGTAGGTTAATTCCTTGGTTCGGAAAGAAAGAAAAAGACGGAGAAGCTGGATCAGCAGCATAAGCAGGAGAAGAGAAGGAGAAAAACTAGGTTTGTTCTCGTCTCTCCCGAAGGATTCTCATCCTAAAGTAAAGCTTGCTTCCAGGTTTCCAACAGCACGGCCGAAGAGAAAGTACTCATAGCCGGTCTTCAAGCAGAAAGAAACCTGGATGCCAAATTCCTTCGAATTACCGGGTACTTTAGCCAGGTGAGAGGTGAGCGGCAGATTCGCGAGCCTAGACTTCATATTCGACATTTCTTCGGTTGTTCGGGCGAGAAAAGCGTAGATCTGTCCTGAATAAGAAGAATTCAAGACCTCCCCGATTGGAGATATTGAGAAGAGAAAAAAAAAACCTCTCAGTCCCTTATCGGCTATCCTTGTGGATCCCAAAAAAAAGAAAGCTTTCTCTTCACACCCTGAAAAGCCAATTATGAAAAACACAAGAAGATGCTCCCAAGTGACCCTGCTGGTGTCGGCCAGCCAAGCAGATGTGATTCTTTCTCTTCCTTTCCTATTCTCACTGACATTCAGGTTGACTCTCTCTCCTTGCTCCTCCAAGAGCACACTAGGCACCAAGTCGCAGTGACAACGCTTTCCAGCGGTAGTCCTCCGGCAAGAAAGCATTCCTCGTCGCGGCGACTAGCTTCTCAAGTGGGTGGCTTGGTAAGCAACAAGCTACCTTCAGCATCGGCTATCAATAAAGAAAGAGGCCGGAATGGTGGGGCCCTGAAAGGAAAGGGGGGAATCGCCGTTTCACAGCCGTTCTTCTCCTTTCGCCTCACAAACGAAGACAGAGAATTGCGTAGATAGGAGAACCAACCCACTTGTCCTGATCGGAACGAGACGATTGAAGAAAGAAAACCCAGGGGACATCGTCGGAGAACAATGTCGGGGACAGGGTGAGAACCTTCCGTTGGTTACGCCCTTGAAGTGTTGGTGCTTCCATATTGAGATATGGAGATAGAGATCTATCTCTTTCTATCGAAAGATAGATAGGATTTGCTTGATCTGCTTTCAAGATCTATGAACACTTCAAAATCCATTTGAAAAAAGAGATGTGAATAAAGAGATAGGGTGGACTGAAGGAAGGTCGCGTGAGCGCCCCTGCAACTAAAGTAAGAAGCGCGCCCCTTTCTCTAATAAGAAGCTTTGAGAAAGTGAGATTGTAAAGGCGCGTTAGCCTATAGTAAAATGGGCTTCTCAAAGGTTGAGGGGTGCGTAGATTTCAAGGGGCTTTCTCTGAGCTTCCTCCGCTTGCTGTCTACTAAACGAGCCTTCACTGCCCGCCCGGCCCCTATCTTGAATCTTCAGTAAAGTGAAGTCAAATCAATGAAAGCCCAACCTCTTTGTTTGAAGCTTTTCCAGAAAGCAACTCCTTCTTAAAGCTTTGCTTCCCCTAATTCCCAAAGCACAACAATAGAAATTCCCGCTTTAGACTCTAGTCTAGGAAAAAGCTTTTCGGTCAGGGTTCAGAAAGGATCTGATCGTAGATAGAGACTGAAACCTGTGCGGGGGTAGGGTTTAGGGGGCCAAGTGGATCGAGGCAGTGGATTTCCACCACGCCTTCGCCCATCAAGAAACATTTGTTACGGAGACACAAGACAAACCTAGAAAGATTTTTGCTGCAAGTCATCTCGAGGCTTTCAAACGCATCCAAACCAATTGGTATCCGATTCCGTCGCCTACTTACTGAAAGCACAAATGGAATGGCTGATCATTTCTTGTATTTTTTCAGACCTCACTAATCAGCCAACCACTTTCAAGTTCATAATGAATGAAGAAAAAAGATCCCCTCCCCCATGGGGAGCCCCGAGTAGTTTCCCGGGCAACTTGAGTTGTCGTGACGATACCTTTCTGAGTGGAAGATCGGCAATTTTCTTCATCACGAGACTGATCAGATCTGCCGTAGACACCCGATACCCCTACAGGGCAGGCTAAAAAAAAAGAGTAAGAGGACAACAAGAGCAAAGAGTTCTGCTTTTCTTTCTTTGTTGAGATTTTCGGCACTTGGTTCCTTCGTCTTCAGTCAAGTGTTGTTGAATCAATTTGGAACTCTTAGTCGAGCTGATGGCGAGATCTCTTTTTTGGGATATCGGGGAGGAACCGCCGCCCAATGGTGCTTTTACGAAAGTACGGTCCCTGGCCTTCTCTACACTATCGAACCCGAAATCCACCCTCAATCGCTCGGGAGGCGACTTAACGAAGGCAAAAAGTGCCCTATCTGTAGCTATTTGTTTGAGGAAGAGTGTGATAGGGGGTGTTTGTTTTTCAAGTAAAGCTCCGTATCCCTACCTCTTTTTAGGTTGGCATAACAAAGCAAAGAAAAAGAAAGAGGAAACACCATCAATGAAGGTTCGGAATCGTCAGGGAGCCCCTATAGACGTCAAAACTTGACTTCACTGAACCGGCACTACTCTTTGTCGGCTCCTACCACTCGTCTGCTTGTCGAGCGACTTCGTACCTTGCTCGTCTATAGTAGCCGATCGAGCTTCTTCGAGGTAGGCGCAAGGGCTCCCGGGGCAGGGATAATCCATCTTCGAGGTAGGCGCAAGGGCTCCCGCTTCTTGATTAGGGCGAGTCACTCAAGTCCCTTGTCACTCGACTCTCTTTTCTTTGACGAAAATCCCTGGGTTTTTGTTTCGTCAACTAAACTCGCTCGTCAAGAGAGGACTCACTACGAAAGGTGTCCCATGGATGGACGAGTTCCTAAAGAAAGATATGGAGCGGATGGCGTACTGATAGATCTCCTATTCGTTCTGGATCCAGATGAAAATTCTCTGAGTAAAGCGCTAACGCGCCCCTTATTGAAAACGAAAGTAAAGCAACAAGCGAGAAAAGTGCTTTGTCAATTATCTGACTAAGAAGAATGAAGGGGCTTGGCTCGAAAGGTTGACTAGAGCAAGGGTTGATCGAGCTTCCCGAACCGCCCCGTGGGAAACCAGATGAGGTGGGACGAGTAGGAGATCCCAAAGCCCAATGGAATTAGCAATTCCATCGGGTTAATAGTCATCCGATAGACGATTGTTGGGTTCAACAAGAAAAGATCCAAAAGTTCTGAAATGATGGTGTCATTGAAATAGACCCTCCTAAGCAACCTGTGGTCACCTCCAATCCGTTTTCATAGTTGGAGATCTTCTTTGCCCGATAGCTGAGATCTCGCCAAGCGTAGCCAGTAGGTTCTAGCCGATGCAAGCAGGAAGGAAGGCATAGTGGTGGGGAAGCTAGATGGACGTGAAGAACGCCTTTCAACCCCTGGGGGTGAACTGTATAGAGAAAGATTCATGGAGCTTGGGGAAAACCAGGATACGCTGAAGAAGGCATTGGTTGGCCTCAAACAAGCGCCGAGGGTAGTGCGATCGCAGAATTTTGCTATTTGGTGATGATCTTCAGACTGACGTTTGTTCGTGAAGAGGAGAGGCAGCAAGATCTAAATCATTGTCGTTTATGTGGACGACATGATTCTGACGGGGGACGATAGGAGTGACGGACTAGAGGGTCAGATTCGAGATGAAGCAGCTTGGGGAGCTGAAACACTTCCGGCTGGAAGTGTCAAGATGCGACCATGGCATATTCTTGTGTGGTATTTGAAACGAGAAGTACGTCACGGACTTGTTGGACAAGTTCGGGATGACGAACCACACCAATGGAGGGGAAATTGCGAGCGGAGGAAGGTGACGAGCTAAAAGATGCAACCATGTATCGATACGTCTATCAAGTCTGTGTTGAAGCCACATCAGTTCAAAACGAGCGGAGTCCATTGGTGTCAAGAAGGACGGGAGAGTGGTCGTTTAGCCAGGGTAACCAAGGAAGTGTCTTGAAAGGAAGGGAGAGCGTCGAATTCTCATTCTCAGTATAGTTCTATATTCTCCGTATGAGATAGATGAGAATCTAGAGAACATGCTAGGATCTTTCTCCTCACTTTGTCTCTGGCCCGGTTTGCCTATGAGAATCCCCATAAGACTCTGCTTTTCATATGCTGAAAAGTCTATTGGTCCGATGTTACCTGACCCGGTACATATTGGAGCTGGGCCCTGGTTATCAAAAGCTGAGTTTGGGCATGGGTAAGCAGCGTGTGATTCTCTATCAAAAAGCGCTCTCCTTGCTCCGTTTCATTAGTCTATGTCAACATTCTTGGACGGCCAGGACAGCTCCAATTGCATAGACTGAAGGTGAACAAAAGTGCTTCAGTTATGATCATGATCTATCGGCTGCCACAGATCGCGTTCTATCTATGTATGCAATCGATGTTTGGGGTTCGCCTAGCATTCAATGTGTTCCCGTCGGACGAAGCCAGTCTGCTTTGTAGCTGGACAACCTCTCGAAGACGTCATGGCCACTCTTTGCCATCACAAAGTGATATGGTATGCGGCTGGAACAAGTCTATCCTGATGTTTTCCCAGGTATGGGTGATGATTTTCTAGCTGACGAACAAGTTGCTAAGCAATATTCTAGTCTCGTAACTGAAGGTTGGGTCTTCTTTTCCCATCTTCCAGTTCCGACAGGAGACTCGATTGATGCGCTGGACAGGAAATCCATCACCATGCTCGACTTAGATCGAAGTTCCATGCATCGTCCACAGAAGAAGACTACCGCATCCCTCCGAACTTTGTTAGAGGATCAGGTTCTCGCTAGAGGGACTTTTGCAAAGGGGCCTCTATGTACTGGAGGACGATCTGGTTGGTCAGTAGTGATGACATGGGTCATCCTAGTTTTGATTTAGTTAACCGTTTAGGAAAGAACTCTCGTCTCCCTATTTTGTTGATGACTTTGTAAAAAGCTCTTGATGTTTCATCATGTCAACTTGGAAAGCACTCAGAGTTGCCGTTCCACAAAACGGATAGATGGCACCCCTCGAACTCATTCATAGGGAAGCTCCTCTTGCTTCAATGTCTGGTTCTCTGTCTTTTTCATTCCGCCGGATATTGGAGGCTGAAAGCAACCATTTCAAGCTCTACCGTAAGAAAGCAGACGATTACAGGATGAAGCTAGGTCTGTTGGATTGGATAGAGTAAGGAATGAGACGATTCTGAAGAAGCCGTTTCTGGTGGTTCTTCTTGTCCAAAGAAAACTGAGGCTGGCTTTCCTTATCAAAAGAGAAAGTATGTGAGGGAGTGAAGAAGAAAACAAGGGATGTCAAGCTTTCCTTAAGGAAGGGAGGAGGAACTTGACGTCCAATCACATCAGTAGAGAGCTGGCAACTTTGGCGCTCGTTTCTTTCGTGAAAGAGCTGAGTTTATGTCTACGGACATCTACTTGACGAGATTAGCCCAAAACCCCTATTGGCTTGCCCAGCCAATTGAAGGTTCTTTAGTGGTAGGTAGCGAGTTGTCTTATACTCTCAACAAGTAGCTGCTAGCTTGCCTTGCCCTTGTACCTACATCTTACTCAAAGAAAGATATCTCATCTAGCTCCCTGCCTTGTGCCCGCTAGCCAGCCAACACCTTTCCAGATCAGATCGGAGAAAAGGCTATGTCACATGGTTTGGGGTGCTGGCTACATGGGAGAAGATCAACAAGTGTGTCGACGCAGTCGGGCGCATAGCCATTGTCGGTGAGTGCCATGACAGGGTGGTGCTTTGCGGGTTGGCGAAGGTAGGGAGCTCGTGAGTCACAATAGGTTTGTCAGCCTCGTTTTTGACAAATTCTAGTGAGGGCAGAGGGAGAGTCTAGAACTTCTTCTATACCAGCAACAGATCAAAAAAGACTAATAGAAAGATCCAAAGAGAACGCTGAATGAGAATGAAATGAATTCTTTTCATCGGACACAGCTATTAAGGTCTTGGGTGCGGGCAGATTGAAGAAAGTGCTATTTGTTTGAGGAATAGCAAAGGTTGATGTGCAACTGGAACGAAGAATTTCGTAATTAGAATCCCATCCGTTGTGGCCTCGACACGGCATCCAGGTATTCGCCCACCGCTGAGGGAACAGTAGAGAGTTTCACTAGATTAGCTCACTACCATCCCGGCGGGTATAGCCCAAGATACATTGGCGATCCGAGACGCCTAAAGTATGATATCTGACGTGCTGGTGGGCTTTCTCCAAAGCGGCCAGGATAGACCACACCACGCCCTGCACGGGTTGAAAACCCAGTGCAGATACAAGGAAGTCACGACCAGACCACCCCCGAGTAGCCATACACCCTTGATATGGTGGGTGTAGGTTTCAGGTTACCAATACTCCACCATATCAAATCAAATCCCGAAACGAACTCATTCTTCATCAGTCCGCTCAATCTTCCATTTCTGGTTTACGACTGGTGCAGTAAAGAAGGACTCGATGGTCACATCCGGTGACAATGCGGTTGCGTAGTACCAAAGTACCATAGCCTTCCCAAGCTCTAAGGGTTGACCACTCTATTCACACATCCCTGGCGTGTCAAACATGTCCTCATGAACTAGTTGAAACTCAGAGGGCTTCATCTCCTTTCGAAGATGGCTGAAGATAAGGATGAAGCGGAAAGCCTCGACCCACAAGGGGAAGTCGAGACTTGGTGCTCATTGCTTGAACACGCGCAAAATGACGAATGATGATCCGCCTTCGCCAAACTTCGATATCCGGCACCACCAATTCTCATTGGGATGGGGTATCCTTTTTGAGAAAGCCTATGGATTGACATTAGCATAAGGGTGGTGTGAAAGAAATTACGGATTGAGATTGGACTGAGGGCAACCACGAAAACAGCAAATTTGGCGTCAAACAGAAGGGATGTTCGGGTCTAGTTACACCGCCCCAGTGGGAAACCCAGACTGCGTTCATACACCGCTCCGTGGGCTACCCGTTCATCAGTGAGAACAATGTCATTACGCATAGTAAGTCAACAATTTCACCGGATGCCGCACCACCACACCATGGCAAAGAGGTGCGGAGCAACAAAGAACCAAGAGGTTGTCCGGCCACAAAAAACACTGTCGTTTCCCGAAGGATCGAAGCCAAGTGAATATTGACCGAACTTTTGGATATTCGGCCAAACTCTTTGGTTTCATCCTCTGATTTAGTACACATTCAGTGAGCCGATGGGTTGGGATTGCTTTCCAGGTAGGATCCCACTCCATCCCTTGGTGAAGGGGAATGGTGGTCACCCGGCCCCGGGTACCGGGTCATAAGCGAGAAGATATGTGCTCATCAAAATCGCTCAATAGAAAACTAATCCATGGGTCCGATCTATTCTCTTTGCAAGGTCAACAACCTTCGCTAGAGAAAAGAAAGAAAGGCGATCAATGCGCCACCTCCCCGGATCAGGACTCGGGCGGGCGCCCTTCTTTCTTTGTGCATCTTTCTCCCCATGCTTTCCGTAGGTCCTCAATTACATCGAACCGCCTCGGGCTATTGAATTGGTTGTTCCCTTTGGGCTTGAAGCGTCGTCTAACTCTGAAGAAGCAGAATCCCACGGAGCGGTTCAGATTTTCCTGAGTTTCTGTGCTTTCATCCATATATTTCACTAAAAAGTGGTTTTCAAACGATCAGTTGCTTTGAAGAAGGAAAAGCACGACCAGAGGAAAAGAAAAACTCATTTCCAGTTATTGAATCAACCAATGCGGGGAAGGGTTCATCTGACAAGAGGGAAGGCATTCGAAAACTAGGCTATATGCCCAAGTTCCCTTTTTGAAAGAAGCATTTTTGAAGGGCAAAAGAGGAAGAGTCAGTAGCATAAGCGGTCGAAGCGAGCTCGAGACTAGGCCGATAAAGGAGAGAGAGAAGGCTACGCTTGGCTTTGTTGTTGGCATAGGGACTAGAACCTTCAATTTCATGGTCTTGAGGGTCCGACTCGCCCTTCATGGAATGGCCTTTCTCCTTTGGGTTGTACTACACTACAGCAAATTCGAAGAAAGATGCTTTGCTCACCCCCCGAGGCCGATCTCTTATTTACGCGTTTCGTGGAGAAAGTGCTTTGATCTGATTGGATCCTAGGCGAAAAAAATCCCCCTTCGCGAAAATGAATTCATGAAATGAAATCAGGTGTGTCCTCTTTCTATATGCCTTATGGTACTTATGGACTTGCGAAGAAGAGCATCTTTGATCTTTCCTAAAAGAAGGGCCGTCTCATTCCTGTACTTCAAGGAAGAGCTAGAGCGCTTCTTTCCCTCTTCCGGACAAGTGAAGTGAGAATGACTTGAAATAGATCGAGTGCACCTCAGTCAAAACATGAGGGTCGGCTAGAATATCGCTGACCAAGTGAACCTTCTTCAATCAGCAAAAGAGAGACCCTTTTTCATATTCTTCTCGATTCGTTTAGAGTGATTGGTTGCGGATCCAGGAGGGCGAGTGGGAAGAAAGAAGGCAGTCCACTCCGCTAGTCAACTCGTCAGCATAGCCAGGGGAGTCTCTTGGGGAGGATTCTCTCTTTTCAATCATTACTCTGAGGGAAGGACCCGGAAACTTGAGAAAGTCGAAGGGCCACCAAAATCAATTCCACCAGCTACTGCAATTGCTACAGCAAGAGTGGAAGGCTCCGGCTTAAGAGGAAGAGACGTGGCTAAGGCCTTCGAAACTCTAACCCGGCATGTTTCAAAGTTTCTACCCTAAGCTCATAGGTCAGGTCGAATCCCGTGTGTGACGCAAAATGCCGCTTTAGAAAAGGAGATCCGCATGCCTATTACTAAGACGGGTAGCTAAGCCGCTTGGGACCACTTCGAGGATCCCTCCCGGCTTCCACAGATGAAATCGTCTTCCTCCCTCGGGCTTGTTCAAACTCGGCCATCCGTTCTCTCTTCCTGCTGAGCCAATGAGCTCCAATCAGGCATGAAAGCACGAATTCAAGAACCGAGGGATGCCAAGCAGCTCTGATTCTCCTCCTATCCTAGTGGGGGCTAATCACTCACTGTAGCTCTATAGAACCAATAGACAGCCCGACCAGCTATTTGAGGAATATCTCACTTCGTTCATAAAGAGCTTAGCAAGCATCTAAGACAGAACTGGTAGAGGGCTAACTAGGAGAAGAAAGAAAAGGGCTGCAGAGCTACGCCGGTCCTTGGAAAGCGACCACCCTTTAGCGCATTCGGACATCCCCCAGTGACTGAGCCACCACTTCGCTCAAAGAAAGCGAAGCGAGAAGGGAGATAAAATGAATTGAGTGAGGTGAGGCGCGAAGCGATGAAAGGAAGGACTTGATGCGGCTTTCGTAATAGAAAAACTCATTCAGTCCTTAGCACCTAACACGATAGGAGAATCGGCATCCGACCTCAAAGCACATAACCTCCATCACACCGCCCCGTGGGCCGGATTCTCAATCCATTCCTTAAGTAAGAAAGAGAGTCTTCCTCCGATAGTAACAACTGAAGGACTCGACGACTAGGGGACTGAGCAATAAGAGAACGGAAAGCAGGTCCAACAACTAACGGAAGACCTAATTCTATCGATCGTGCACCATCAGTGCACTACCGAAGAAGAAAGGACTTGCTTCTTGAGCAGTGAAAAAGGATCAAGCAATTGACCAGAGAGGCTCGAAAATGGGGCAAGAACCGATACCACATTCACTCGATGGGAATCTTTTCTAGTCGACAGGCAGAATTGGAAGACTTGACTGCTACCGCTCCGTGGGCAAAAGAAATGATCGGGACCGGAGCCGAGGAGAGGTCCTTGAAAGGGGGGATTCCTCCTTAGTTGAGGGGTATCGACCCGATTCATAGGATGATGATCTTAAGAGTTCATTATGAGTATACTTGACATCTTTCTCGTTATCGTATAGAAAGAGAAAGAGAATGCGAACAGGATGAGCGATTCTTCAGATATCGTTTCTCGGAAAGAAAATCTTCTGATCTCATTTCTCTACGAGAATTCTCAAATCTTCTGATCTCATATCTCGTATATAGAATAGAACAGGATGCGATTCTGAGCTCTTGCTTTTCTTTGACTGATTCTTGAGCGATGTAACATCCAGGGGGCAGTAGACCGTGCAATGGGAACGGCTGTATCTTGGTCTTTGCTTTGATTCAAAGCAAAGAGAGTCAGGGCTATCAAGAATCTTGATTTGCATGCTTAACACATGCAACCACTTCAATGAAAAGATAGATTCTATCGTCACAGTCACAGTTGATGTTTGATTCGATCGAGAAGGTCGCGCCCCAGGTACCTTTGCGAGCTACGGCCGGGTCGGGTAACCGTGACTGTAAGAACGAATGAACTCAGTCCGTGAGTGTGACTCGAGTCTATAGATTTTCTCTTCTCTGTTCGTTCAGTCCCGGAGGAATAGTTCTTAAGTATAAGTTCACAAAGAAAGAGAAAAGGTGAATAGGCTATCAGGTGATTCTCCCGAACCAATAGAGAAAAGAAAGGGAGAGAGAACGCCTCTTCGTTTCCTTGCTATGACTACGCCCCGGGGACTCTTTCTAGATCGATCCCCCGGAAAGATTGGGGGTGGGGCCAGATGCGAACATTTGAAATGAAACCTCGATTCTCTGAAGAACTCCTATCCAATTGTTCGATCCGGAAGCAGGTCTTCGAAGTTCTCGTTCTCTACGGACTGCCCCCTAAAAGCCCAACTGCTTTACTCACCCCCATCCTTGCTTCTTTTTCCCTATATGATCTGGATCTGTCTGACGAGCATCTGAACAACGACCACGAAGAAAGGAAGCTTCTTAATGGTATACCTTGCAGCCTCTGAGATTAGACCGCTATCGCTAGAAAAGCACAGAAAGAACTAAACTCAAGCAATAGAACACCGCCCCGTGGGATGATCCATGACAGAAGGGGAGGGATGAAAAGTAGACAGAAGGGAAGTAACCTAGCTCACGAAAGCTTGCAACAACTATGTGGCTAGTTGGGCACACATAAGCCTTCTCGCCTCTGTGTGTGAATTTTTCATTGCACCTTGTAAGGACTCAAGCTACTGCGAGGAAGATAGACTTTTGAAAAGGGCGGAAATCGCTATGTACTGAATCTTGCCGAAAGTACGAAACCACTGCTATCTTCTGTAGTACTTTCTGCCGAAAGGACGGAATCACCTATTGTCACTACTTATTTACGAATTTACGAATGTATCCTAAAAATGACCCGGTCTTAATGGCTCCGGGCTAATTAGGCGAGTGAGTTCATAGCCTAGTTTTTCACGCTAAAACTCAGGAGTCTTCGTCAGTTAGAAGTTCTAAGTGAAATGAGTTCCCCTCCCCAGTCAAGTCCTACTGCCTCTATTGATCGTACTTTATTCTACCTGCACTCTCCTCGTCGATATTATCCAGTCTTTGATAGTTCTTTTTTCAGTGAAGATCAGAGCGTAATCTTCCATTGGGGAAGACCCTTTTCGCAAACCTCTCCCCCCTCCTCTAGTCTGCATTCAAAAAGGTGTTTTCTCTTTTTGCAATGAGTTGAAACAGCCCATTTTTTGGGGGGTCCATATATATCAATCGCCAGGCCCCAACCATTCTATGATCTAATGAGCATTTGGCCTCTCTTCCACTTTTTTCTTTGATCTGGTAACCCCTGCATCCTGTAGCGCCGGTCCCTACGGACCAGAACCCTGTTCATTTTCGGCTAACGAAAGTGTTTTTTTATGGGAGTCAGGGTCGTAAATAGAGAAAGGGGCTTTCCTTTTCCCAAGGCGCGAAGCGTTCTTCTTTCATTTCTCTTTATCAATCCGAAGCTGCTCGGTAAACAAGAGAGAAAGTTGAAAGCTCTTTCTTTGCGCATTTTGCATTGATTGAAAGGGGCTATGAAAGAGGGTTTTTCTAATTAAGAGAATCTAAAAAGAGAAATGCCCACGGAGCGGTGCTAGTGAAGGCCTACGTTCTGAGAATAGGAAAAAGTAGGATTTGCGGCTGAACCACCTCGTCTACTAAGAATTCCACTTTCTTTTCTCTATTGCTCTTACTTACTCTAGCTGACCGGGAGGGGACCACTTTCCTTATTGGTTGAGCCCTCTCGGCAAATTTATCCATGAATTAGATTAGATGAAAAATCTTGTGATCAAACTACTTACGGCCTCAGATTGCATTGTTCCAAATGTTCTTCGACTACTTTTGTTGATGAAGCTCCTCTTTTTAGGAAACTTTACCACCCGACACGACTGACTGAGCCAACCCGGTCGCTAAACCCTAAATTTGATTTCATGTTCTTTCTTCTTCTTTCTTTTTGATCACTAGCGCCTTGCTTAAGCTTAAGGTGCGTAGCAAAAGGCCTTCAGGATCTACACCACCACCTAATGGAAGGACACGCGGGGTGGTCCGCAACCGGTCGTATATACACCTCGACGTAGCGAAAGATCAATCTTTCTCTAACGCTACGTCGAGGTGTATAACATACAACTGGCGGACGAAGTAGATCCTCAAGGGAAGGGAACAAGAGTAATCCATACACGCAGTGGCGTACCACTTTCAATAGTGAAGATGCTGCTTAATCCATGATTGAAGCAGACGTTCGAACGTCTTTCAAGTGTCCCCAGCCTTTTCATTGAAATCTTTGGGCGCTACCTTTCCAGGATGAGGTGTCTCGCGAACCCATACTAATCAAAGTAAAGAATCCCTTCATCATAGGGAGTCTGAGCCGGTTCGGAAACATACCACTAGGTGAATGCTGGAGTAACCAGTGTCTCAACTGGACCCGAAGAGACACGGTACGAAGCACCTCTTAGACGGTCAGACACCATCATAGAGGAGACACCCAACAAGTCAAAGAACTTCGTGCCTCTCGCTTCGTGAGTTCGTACCTACAGAGCGTGATATCACGTTCAAACACCTTTCGGGCCCTTCCGTCATCAGCGATGAAACGCTTAGGGAACTCCTTGAGCGGGGTGAAGTATACGAGACCAGCGACTTCTCTTTTGAGATAGTGACTTCACAGTCATCCATCAACTTTTTAGACTCCTGAGCCACCTTTTCGTCAGCAATGACAACATCCTCTAATTGCGTAGTCCAGAAACTTTGTTCCGGGGCGTGCATTCGCGGCCGCGAGCCATATAAGCGTAAGCACATGGTGCAGTAAGAGAAGACAAGAAACGCGTAACGTGGTCTCATAGGTCTTCACGCTTCAGAATGAAAACCCTGCCCGAGACCAAGGATAATAACAACAGGTGCTTTGGGAAGAAAGGGCTTGGCCTTTCTCCCAACTGGGTGTGCACCTGTCACTTCACCTGTATCGGTTGGTGGCTTCCATGCCAGTCAAGCTTCTGGTCTGTGTTCGCTACCTGGGGCTGAACAAGCGAACCCACTTTACTCTCCCCGCTTTCTTCTCTTTCTCAATGGTAGTGAACCTCTCTCTGCTGTGCTTCGGAAGAAAGTTTCACTTCGAGCCCACGGGGCGGTATGACATGATGTTTGCCTAGGAATTTTCATTTCTACTGTGACGAAGACCATCCATGGTGACCCATAGATAGGGACAGAGCTTCAAAACAGCACGTGTCGGGTCAGCCTACCGAGCCTAGATTGATGAAAGAGTAGAACCTACGGCTATCTATTCCTGCTTTACTTCATAACACACGAGGGGCGCAGCAGGTTGGGCTCTTCCTGCTTGCTTCACACAATCGGGATTTCTTTAAGACTGACATTCTATTCTCTTCTGCCAACGGCTGCGGAGAAAAAGAAAAGTCAGAGGTAGAGCGAATATGCCCGCCCGTACGGGCGGCCTTGCGTATTCATGGCGCGGTCAAGTCGAAAGTCGTCCTTGGACTAGGAAATGAAGGACACGATCAGAGAGCAGAGCGGAAAACCTTCTTTCTTGGCATTGTGTGTGTGAGAGAGGGCCCCTTCAACGAACCAGTCACTGTGGTGGCTAATTTAGGAAGATCCTTGGTCAATTCCATGTCCTACCCTAAGGAAAGCAGGAAGGGGAGGCGAGCGGTAGCGAAGTCTTAGTTCCATTTTTCACTGAACCTGCTGTCCCACTTGATGCTTCTTTAGCGTAGGTGCGCGCTAGAAGCATCCTGCTCCTCGCCTCTCGCGTCCCTGATCTTCTTGGCGTCTGTGGCTCGTTTGATTGATTAATCAAAGTCGGGATAAGGATAAAGGTTTCGAATGTGCTACTTCGAGAAATGCTGCTAAAGGATAAACTAGATATGTTGCGAGAGAAACTGGAGTTCCCTTAGCTGGTTTGCCTTCTCTTTTTCCACCGACGGTTGGCTCTTTCAGATCAACTGAACAGGTTGTTAGCGCTCTCTCCTCGCCCGGATATCTGAGAAATGAAAACCCCAGAGGACCTACAGTAGGTTTGTCAAGAAGTTCTCAGAGAATAGAGGGAGGGGCCTTCACGGCTTGAGAACGATGTGTTACAGGCCGCGGAAATGCAAAACTCAATGATTCGATCCGTAGTGACATCTTGAAAAAAGAAAGAAATGTGACCCACTAGATTTCAAATCTATGCCATATAGCCGATTCATTTACTATGAAATTTCATAGTGGATTCATTAAATCATGCCCTTCCTTGAAGGAAAAGCAGCTGATTAGTAAGGTGTGGGAATTGAACCCACTACTCTATATATGCTTTTTCCTTGTTCTACCGAGATGAACTCAAGATCAAGAGCGTGAAGGAGATTCGATTTTGATTCTTCACCGTCAATCTTTCCACGAGAAGCCCCCATCAGATTCAGAGAAAATTTCAGAGTAGACAAAGCCATGTTTAGACATTGGAAGGTCATTCTGCTGACCGAAGCCGGCCTCAGTCCCCCCGGACTGGAACCGCTCCACATATATCTCTTTTGGAACGAGCCTTAATTGAGATTGAGGCTGCTGCTGCTTGCTATATTGTACATCTCCAAAAATGCTGTCGATATTTCAAATGAAAATTGAAAGCAAGCATGCCGAGCCGGGAAAAGAAGACAAGGCCGTAGAAAGAGCGCAAAAGCACACTCTCCTTGCCTTTAGAAAAAACCCAAGGCGCGTAGCGAAAGAACAAAAGAAGGAGATAGGATCCACCTGCACCGTCCGAAAGGAACCAAGACCCTCTTCTCGGCATCTCAGAGCTCAACTATTCAATTCACATCGAAGGATCTTTTTCCATTTCGCTATTGGTAATGAGGAAGGGCGCGAGCTCGTAGACTCTCGTTCAATCCCTCTCTTTTTCTTTAGGCATTTCTGAATTGAAATTGAAGAATCGGACTAAAAAAGCAAATTAAAGGCGCGGAGCGGTACGCCTGAAAGTTCCAATCCTGTACCCTAAAAAGAAATTGAGTTAGCTTGCCTGTGCCCTCATCTCGAAAGCTACGAAAGAAAGTTTGGAAGTCAGCCTGTTGAAAGGCATTGAATTTGACTCTTTTTTCTTGCCTCTTTCTCTTTTCTCCCCCCCCCTCTATGCCCTGCGTGATCCCTCTGGCATTACGACCTTTCCCACAACGATGCTGTCGGATTGGATTTCACTTGCACTTGACTATCTACGCTACGGCTCCATTGCGTGTGCTCGGGGTAGAAGTTTTGAGAAATGTCTTGCGTTCATTGCTTTTGCTTTCAGTTCTTTTCTCTAGAAGAGGTGGAATAGAAGAACCCGGTTGAAGCGTCCATGATCATACGTCTGTAATGCATTGTATGTCCCATAAGAGGTCCCATCCTTCTACCCTTTCCCGGGAGTCGATGACTATTCATAGCTATGACCTTGACACCAAAGAAGAGTTCGATCCAATGCTTTCTTTCTGTCCTAGTTGATCCTGTAGACTTCTGCCATTGGCGTGCATCCAGCAGGAATTGAACCTACAAATTTGCCAATTATGAGTTGGGCGCTTTCACCATTCAGCCATGGATGCGCTAGCGAGTGAACTAGGTGTTTTTTTTTGTAGAGCGGAAAGAACGTCAAAGAAAGGCGTGAGCGAAGCATCGCTACGCGACCCAAAGGCATCCGAAGGATGAAGGCGACAAAGGCTCCTAAGGCTCCGAAAGGGGTAGAAGTGAGCTTATAGAAGAGAGGCGTTAGGCGAATGGTCCGATAAAGAGGATGTGAGCTTCTCTAAAGAGAAAGAGGCTCCAGAGATCATAGTTGCGCGTAGCGATGCTTTCTTTTCTCAGAAAAGCAAGGTGACTGAGACGGGCTTCGGAACGGAAATATGGGTGTTTTGGCTAGCAATCAAGCTAGGGTCCTGATCGAGCAAGACGCAGTCCTATCTATCTACCTCTCCAGACACAATATCTTGAGTACCCGGAACCATGTTCAGTGCTGCAAAAGCGTAGGCTGTAGCCCCCTAACATCTTTGGCTCCTCTTTCTTTTCTGAGAAAAGCAAGCGGAGGGGACGATAGGGGACGACAGGGGACGTAAGTCGATGAGCTGCGTTAGCAGCGAATGGTCCATAAGGGGCGTAGAGCTGAGTCGCGATAGCGACGAAGAGGACGAAAGTCTCCAAAGGGTCCGATTTTCTTAATCCCCGGCTCTGGGTATAGAAAGGCGAACTAGCGTGGTCGCGATAGCGACGAAGAGTGAGCCGATAGGCGAACGGGACTTTAGCTAGGTCCGAAGGCCGCCCGAATGGTTTAGGTATAGAAAGGCGAACTAGCGTGGCCGATAGGCGAAGTCAACATCTGACGAAGAGTACGTACGTAGTAGGTGAGTCACGATAGTGACTCAGAGGACGAAATGTCGGTGAGCCGATAGGCGAACAGGTTTCATCCCCGGGGCGTAGTCATAGCAAGGAATAAGGCGAAATCAGTCGAGCGACGAAAAGGTGAGCTTATAGAAATCAGAGATCATAGTTGCGCGGAGCGAAGTTTGATTCTCAAGAATCAAATCAAGCTAACGACTTGATTTTCGAATCAAATCAAGCTAACGCCTTTCCTTTTGATGGAGATTTGTAGCATCATTCAAGTAAATACAGATTGAGATCGTAGAAACATGAGCTTGTGATATAGCTACACCTAATTCCGGACCGGTTAATGCGAGAACTATAAATAAAGGACCAGGATCTCCTATGAAATAGATAAGATTATTCATTAAGAGCATAGTCCAAGCAAACCCACTGAAAATCTTTACTGAACTATGACCGGCCATCATATTAGCAAATAAACGTATCCCTGAGCTTAATGCACGAAAACAATGAGGGATTAGCTCAAGGAGTACTAAAAGGGTGCTAATGGCAGTGGGACTCCTGCGGGTAATGAGAAGCTAAAAAAATGAAGCCCATGTCTTTGAAATCCAACGATCGTAATGCCTATAAAAAGGGAAAATGAGAGAGCCAAAGTAATGAGAAAATGACTTGTCACTGTGAAGCTAAAGGGTATCATACCCTGGGGATTACGAAATAACAAAAAGTAAAAGTGACCGAGATGCGAGGGGAAAACTTTTGTTTCACATTTCCGGAAAGACCACCTATTTGGTTCGTTTACCAGGTTCGGCACGAAATCATGAATAAGCTCTACCAAGGATTGCCAAGCATTTGGCACTGACTTTCCCCCCCCTTTTTTCGTCACAAAAGAAAGAAGAAGTAGGACCAAACCGAGAGTGAGCAGCATAAACAAAGATGGATTTGTGAATGAGAAAGAAAAGTCCCCTATCTGAATAGGAATCAACGGGATAATGGCAAATTGCTCAAGTGGGCTGGGACCTATCCCCGCTAGATCCAGGCATCCTTATAGGCTTCACCTCCTACTCGAAAATCATCTAACAGGTGCTCAAGAAAAGGTATATCGTGAATAGTCGTCGTAGATTGATTCGTAGATATAGTAGTTCCGAATGACTGACTAAACGAAGTCGAAGCTGGATCACTGGAATTTGAGTTCAGACTCTTTCATCAAAGAGAAAGATGCGTCGAAAGTTGTGAAACATTTTTCTTTCCATTTTTTGACTGCTCTGCTCCCTAAAAGAGACTGATCATCGCCTTGGCGTTGGTTTTTCCAACAAGAGTCTGATGGGAGAATGGCATGCAATGCGCATGATTTTCGATAGCTTTCATAAATGCGTTCACACCTCTCGAGAGACCGCGATCGATATGATCGAGTTGCCTTAGGTCCTTCGCGTCACTCTACTCTTTGTTTCCCAGGCGGGGTGTGCCCATTGTTCCTGCTCTAAACTCCGAGGGGGTGTTTTGAATATTAGTGAGTCGAGCCTCACTTCGCTACGCGCCTCTTGCTACGCACCTTTCTTTTTTTATGACGTATCGCGCGTGCCCAGTCTCAACGTCAACTTCCCAAACCAAAACCTCTGAGAAGCATCTTTCATAAGTAGGACTCGATTGAATCTTTTTGGTGATAATATCCTGACCTCACCATCCGGCTAAGAACCTCTTCGCTTGGCTGGAACCGTATTGGCTCGAGAGAAAGAAAAGCTACTCTAACCGTAACTGGCTGGCTTTCCTCCCACTGGAACAGGCTCGCAAGAAGAAGGAAGCGAGAAACTTCGCTCACGTTCTTCGCTTATATAAGCTCACCGCCCCTTCGCCTAGCTTATGGGTAGGCGCAAGGGCTTCGCCTATCGGCCACGCTAGTTCGCCTTTCTATACCCAGAGCCGGGGATGAAACCTGTTCGCCTATCAACTCACCTTCTTCGCCTATCGGCTCACCCCCTTTGGGGCCTTTGTCCTCTTCGGGTCGCCAGAATCGTGACTCAGCTCCTTTCTTGTTAAGAATTTATGTCGCCTATCGGCTCATCTTCTTCGTCCTCTTCGTCACCACGCGAGTTCGCCTTTATATACCCTAAACCTGACGAGCGGCCTTCGGACCCTGTCGCGATGCTTTCAATCTTCGTGTTCTCTTGTCCCCACACAACAATGAGATGAAAATCACTTGAATGAGGACCTAGCTCTACACTTCCGCTGGCGCTAGCCAGGGAAATTTCGACTCTCACTCTATAGGGAGCCTTTGAGGATAGAAAGCCACTCCGAATGAGAATGAGAGAAGGCGAGCGAAGCGAAGTTTCTCTTTTTTTAGAATGATAAGTCGCACTTGGATAGGCAAGAAGGGAGTAACCATTCGCCAAGGAAGAAAGATCCGCTTATAACAGAGACAGAACCTGAGAGGAGAGCTGCTATAGCAACAAAGCAAACAAGCAAGAGAGCCTTTTCCCCTTCCGGGAAGGGGTTCATTGATTTACAACATGAATTCATCAGATAGGTTGAGTGTGAAGTGAAGTGCATAACACTAATGTATCCTAAGGGTTTAGCACTTTGTATAATGACTGAAAACAGCCAAAGCCCTTTTTTTACTTACCAATAAAAGACACATGGGAACATGCTCAAAGGCCTTTGTTGAAGCGTGAAAACGCGATGGAAGGCTTTATATAGCATATTAAGAGTTGGTACGCTGTTCTTGGCGGTGTTATTAAAAGGTGCGGCTTCCCACTACATAAATTTCATAAGTCGTACTGCTGACCCTTTCCTCGATGGAAAGCAGCAGCCCATTCTATTGTCATCAAGTTTGTTGCGTTCGTTAGTCATGTCAGAGTTTGAGATCTTTGATAGCCTAAATGGCTATCTAGTCAAAATGTTGGGATTCGAACCCATGATACATACAATCTTCTTTTATGTTGATTAGCAACCGCCTGACCTTACCACCTCAGTAGCTAAGTTGGTAGAGTTAGGGTAGATAAAGTCTCTGACTGGTCGTAGGTTCGAATCCTACCTGAGAAAATGCCAGACTCGCAAGAAATTTCCCCCTTTTTATGTTTCTTTAAGGGGACTTGTCACCGGTGGAAGAGATCAAGACGACTGGAGTGGCCCCCTGTCTAAATGAAGTGGGTCTCCCATAGTGGAACCGAGGAACTTAGGGTAGATAAAGTCTGCTGAGGGTGGGCGACTTCCTAGGGCCTTTTGTGGATAGGTATAAGTCGCATTTCTGACGAAAAAGTAGAGGTGAACGGCTTCCATTACTAGTCTAATTACATGATCAGTTACCGCTCGCACCCTTACATAAAATGACGTCAGTATAGAAGGAAGCGCAAAAGCCGTTTGAGAATCCTACCCCCTCTTAACTGACAGCTTTTTAAGGAAGTGGGTGCTTTCGTTTAAGCAAGTAGTCTGAAATGTCTCTAATCTGGATGAGTGAAACGAAGGTGCTTGCGTCTATTAAGAGTCTTTGCATGGCAACCTCCTAAATGAAAAAGGCCTCTTTTGATGGAAAAAACCACTGGCGATTTCCGGACTCAGTCTTTCTTCATTTTGAGAGCAAGGCGGCGCTAGTTTCTTTTCTCTGAAAAGAGATCGCTAGTTTCATTTTAGAAGAAAAGAAAGCACTTTTTTGCTTGGAATTTGGAATGGAAGAAGAAAATGAAAGGACGAACAACCGCGCTGGTCGTAATAGATCGACTTGAATGCTGGAGCAAGAAGACGCATTCAAGTTCCATTTCAGGGAAGGACGACGTATCATGATACTTTCTGTTTCGTCGAGCCCTGCTTTGGTCTCTGGTTGATGGTTGTACGTGCTAAAAATCCGGTACATTCCGTTTCGTTTCCCATCCCAGTCTTTCGCGACACTGCTGTTTACTTATTTTCTTAGGTCTCGACTTCTCCGCTATGATCTCCCCAGTAGTTCATATAGGAGCTATTGCCGTTTCATTCCTATTCGTGGTTATGATGTTAAATATTCAAATAGCGGAGATTCACGAAGAAGTCTTGCGCTATTTACCAGTGAGTGGTCTTATTGGACTGATCCTTTGGTGGGAAATGTTCTTCATTTGTGATAATGAAACCATTCCCTTATTACCAACCCACGGAAAGACGACCTCTCTGAGATATACGGTTCATGCCGGAAAGGTACGAAGTTGGACTAATTGGAAACATTGGGCAATTTACTGTATACCTACTATTCTGTCTGGTTTTGGTTCCTAGTCTGATTTTATTAGTAGCCATGATTGGGGCTATAGTACTGACTATGCATAGGACTACAAGGGTGAAAAGACAGGATGTATTCCGACGAAATGCGTGGATTCTAGGAGGACTATAATGAGGAGGACGACAGACCAAATCGACATCTCGCTCACGCCTCCCGGTCGGCCCTGTTTGCGACCAGGGGAGGGGCGCGCAGCGATGTCGCTATCGCTCATGACTTTGATTGTAGGCCTGCCTCCTCCTTCATTCGTGAAGCAGTAGCTTCCGCGCTGCCTACAGACGTGACCCCTACCTTTTCAACCGCTACTGGCCTGCTAACCAGGATCGTCAAGGTGAACCTGACTCTATCCTAATCTGTATCTTTCTAGCGCCTTATGTCAGAACAAAAGAAGACGCTTCGCGCCTCTTTATCAGTCTAAGATAGGGAGCGGGGGTGAGCAATTTCCACTCACGGAGAGCTCATCACTCTCCTGCGTACGGTTCAAAGTGTTTGCAATTTTGTTGTCTAAAGAAAGATCGCACTATGAGGCAGCTGGGCGGTTTAGGGTATATAAAGGTATCGCTCAGTTCACCTTCACTAAGCTATAGCTTCAATCAGTCCGTACAACACCGGATTTGGTTGTAGCGAAACCTGACTACTTGGTTCATGGACCAAGCGCCCCCCCTCCTGCTGATCATGTGTCGGCAGGTCCAGGCGAACACGTGCCTTCTCTCTTTTAGAACAGATTCACAAGCGCACTATGACTGAATTCTTTCATATCATCGAGCGCTTGGGTACTCGTCGGAACTGGCTCCGCACTTTGGAAAGTGCTCGACGCTTGCTGGGTCTTGGAATGAAGATCCAGCTTTGCGTCTTTGGTAGGCTGACTAAGGAGCACAGCCTTGCGATGTGCTATATGGTCCGATACATTGTACGTTTGCATCGAACCCTCTTCGTAGGGCAGTACTTCAAAGGCGTATAAGTACGCCTTATGTGGTACTAGTAAGACCTCCTGACGTCCTTCGTACGTATCCTTGACCGCGTCGGGAATACCCAGGTTTAGACCTCCGTCTTAAGAATTTCATATAAGACGGAGATCTAGGAGTGGTGCGCCTGAGACTGAGCTTATGCTCATTCTCATTCTCCCCAAAGGCGTGTGAACCCCGAGACTATACAGGGTCAGGGATATACATATACACGGGTGAGAGATCTCGTTAGAGAAATCATAGCGAGATCAGCCTCTATCCTGTAGAGTCTCGGGGTATTCACCAACTTAACACGCAAATCCCGCTTCAACTTGCTCTCCTTATAGTCGAGCCCTCGTGGCCTCACACATCTATATATAGAAACCCTGTTGATAGAGTGTCTTAGGCGAAGAGAGACAAGCGCTGAACGGCACGTCTTTCAGTGGATGTGCTAGCTGTTAAGAACTTGTACCTCCCCGCCCCCCGATCGCCAGGACGAATACAGCTTCGTCGCTACGCAACGAAAGATAAGATGACGAATGAAGGTGACTTACCCACGGGTTTAGGGTATATAAAGGCGAACAAGGTGTTCCGATCCTTTGTTGTGTAGGGATTTCGTTGCTACGGGAAATCGTTACTCGGGATTTCTCAGTCTAAACCCGGTAAAGACCTGGGGGAAGCTTCCCTTTAGTAAAGAGTAAAGTAAGAGAATTCAAAGAGAAGGAGTGAGCAGCGCTATTGTTCTCGCTTGTGTTTTGATCTTGTTTTTCCCTTTTTCAGTTAGCATCACATGTTGTACATTTCATTAAGGAATTATTTGCAAGTAGAGAAGTGGCACCGATGGTAGAAGTGGGTAATGCAAACTGGCCTAAATTATCTACAGAGGATCAGTCTATGCTACTTGCCCACGGGGCGGTAGAAGAGTTGGAGGTGAAGAATGTTCTCATGAAAGGATTGAAGGCACCTGGAAAAGCCCGATACATAGCTAAACACCGGGCTGGTTCCTAATACGCAAAGGCGCGCCAGCTCTCGACCAAGAACCTGACGCAACCTCTATTTTCCAACGGAATTGGGAGGTAGTCAAAGGTAAACTAATAGAATTTGTGAAGCTGGATGGTCTGACTTGGAGCTTTGTAAGGCTCACATAACTTTGATTCAAAAGAAGGAAAACCGAAAACCCGACTTCTATGTATCCTATAAGTTTGCTAAACACTACTGAGAAGGTAATTTCAAAGGTGATAGTTGGGAGACCCTACAAAAACTGAGTGGGCCTTTTCAGAGCCTGGTAGAGGCACATCAGAGAATATTAGAGTCACACAAGAATGTACTATGATGCGCATGAAGGGGAGGCAAGGAGGAGTCATATTCAAGATGGAGTAGCTACTCTCTGGAATTCACCGGCAATAGGCCGGGTCTTATGTACCAAGAAAATAGACTGACACAGGTCAGAGTGAGGCACCTATCACCGCGAGTGGATTCACCCGTGCTATTAACCAACTATCACTCTTTCTTTTCACCGAAGCGGGAACGAGGAATGAAAGAAAGTGGTCGTTGTTCTCGGCCGAACTAGGATCCGAAGGAGAGACCTCAAGCCTATGATAGTGTAAGTTGGCTTTTCTAAGAAAGTCTGTTACTTCAATTTTCCAGTTGCACTACAGTTGATGTTTTTTTAGTAGATTTGATTCTGTTTTGTGTCTCAGCAAATCAGTTATCTTGTACTTGTCCAGCAATTGGGTCAAGTGCTTTGTCAATCCTTCTGGTGATTATCACGAAATGAAGAGGCATTGATGGCGCTACGCGCCTCTTTCTCAACTCGGCGTGGTCTGAGACAAGGTGATCCGATAAGGATGGAAGAGGAAGTTAGGGATTTCGTTGGCTGCCATCATTCTTGGTTTGAACCTAGAAGTGAGTCTTGAAGGACTTGACACCGTCGGGGTTCCGGGTTTGTGCGGAGGATTTTCTTTTCTCTGGTGTTGCGTTGCAAGAGATCTGTTTCTTCTTGGGATCGGACATGAACTCCGGCAGGGGGCTCAAGCTTTTCCGTAGCCGCGCTCATTGAGAGAAAATGACAGTAAAACCAAAACCCCTTGAATATTCTCACTGCCCGTATTCAAATTGATTTAGGAGCCTTTGAAGTCGGCTTAAGCTTGAAGATGGCCCATCCCGTTGTAGCTTTCACTGAATTTTTGCTATGGACTTTCCTTAAGAAAAAGGGGGTGCTACCGAAAAAACGTGAACTTCTCTGCGCCTCTGGCTTGTTTATATGGAAAGAATTCCTCACCAATAGCATGCGGAGGCGTCGGGGGATGAGTGTCTCGGATCGTTGTCCGCTTTGTGGGGGTTGAGGAAGAAACGGTTCTACATTTGCTGAGGGATTGCTCCCAATTTCCTTTTGGCGTCTCTTTGTGCCGAGCGGCTGAATTTACTAGCTGTCCTCTAGTTGCTTGGTTCAATTCTCATCTATTTGGAGATGAGATGCTCGAGTACGTATAGTGGCAGAATCTTTTTCTTGCGGCGATATGGTCTATTTGGAAGCGCCCGCTGCTCCCTGATTTTTGATCCCGATGGTACTGAATTGAACCGGGTTTACTAGCACAGAGGGTGAGTTCGACGGTCCGTCGGATATTGCTGCCCAAGCCGAGTTGTGGGGAGAAACCGTTGTTGCACATAGCGTGGAAACCTCCGGATGTGGGGTTTGTTAAGGATGGAGCTTCGTTGGGGAACCCAGGTGTGGCGGGTGTCATACGAGATGCATCGGGAGATTGGCTTGTGGGTTTCATGCTCCACTTAGGAGTATGCTCTAATATGGTGGCGGAGATGGAGGCTGCTCGCTTGGGATGAGGGTTATCGCAAGATTTTTTGTGAGATGGATGCGCTTTTGTTGCTATTGAGCTTTTCAACTCGGGAGATGCACCCTCTAGGTAGTATCATTGCTGATATTAGGGAGCTGCGCGTGATTGGGAGTGTAGCTTTGTTCATACTCTCAGGGAGGATCTGTTTTGTGCCTCATCGGGTGCCCACGGAGCGGGAGAAATCCAAGCTTTTCTTTCTCCTAAAGCTAGGTCCGGCCATGCCCGTAGTATTAGTGCTGCGTTGGGTCTCCTTCTTCAGAAGTCTCGTCGACCCATTCGGGTGGGTAGGCGCAAGGGCTTCGCCTAACGGCGACTATGTCCCCTTTGGTCCCTAAGCAAGGAGACGAAGTCGCCGATAGGGGACGAAGTCGGTGAGACGATAGTCGAAACGAACAGGAGAAGAAAATGATCTTTGTTCGATTTCCCGTGTTTTTGGGCATAACCTCTTTTTCCCTCATGAAGGGTCCATAAAAAATGATCTTTTTTATCTCGCCTATGGCAAAAGTTCATTTTGCCATTTTCCCTTATGAAGGGTCCATAAAAAATTCTATTTTTTATCTCGCCGATAGCAAAAGTTCATTTTTTCAACGCTTTTCAATGTTTTTTGAGTCAAAACCCATCATCTATTCGCCTATCGGCTCCCCCGCCCATTCGGGTGGCCTCCTGAAGTTATCAAATTTGATTTTTTCTCCCAACCAGCTTACGACCCTCGTAAACTCGGGTCGCCTATGGCAAAATGAACTTTTGCCATTTTCTCTTCGTCAGATGTTGACTTCGCCTCTCTTTCTATAAGCTCACCTACTTAGACTAAATTAGTCTTTCTATTCCGACTCTTCGTCGCTATCGCGACTCAGTCGCCCCTATCGGGTCCTTTCCTTTGCCCCTGATCTCTTTCGCAGCTATTCAAGTCAGAATAAAGTCTCAATATAGTATATATTCAGAATCTAGCCCAAAAAGACGGGGTTTTGTCAACTTTTTTATTTCAAATGTCCGTCACCGAGTGGAATCCGATTGATGACGAAAAAGACGGGAAAACGTCAACTGTTTCTCACTAGATAATACTATAAAAGGTAGCCCAGGTTAGTATGAGCTTATCCATATGTTATGCACTCTTCGAATAGGAATCTCCTTCCACACCCTCGAACACTCACTTGACTTTCTGCTTCTCTTATTCATATTAACAGCTACTCTAGGAGGACTCTCGGTATGATCCAATCACAAGCTTTTCTTCACTACTCCTACCATAAATGCACAGACTCCCTTTCCTACTTTGCTTTGCCTAAGACGATAGAGGGCCATCCCACTCCCCAGGCAAACCAAACCTCCCGGCTATCCTTCAGGGCGGGCGGCGTGAACTCTGATTCGATCTGGGCATGCCCCTAAGGGTCTTCCTGTTTCGTCACATGGGATTGTCCCTTTTTTCGAACAAATTCGAGCCAGACCGGCCAACAATAGCTAAAGGACCTGATACTACCACTTGGATCTGGAACCTACATGCTGATGCTCACGATTTCGATAGCCATACCAGCGATTTGGAGGAGAAAAGTCTTGAGTGCCGGTAACTCTTCATCATCTTTCTTGTGGCATGTCGGTGCTCGTTTTTTCCAATTATGAAGCATGGCTAAGTGATCCTACTCACATTGGACCCTAGCGCCAAGTGGTTTGGCCGTTACCCTCTTGCTTAGTCAGACCCTCTTTTTGAGCCTTCCCCTCCTCCTTATGCCATCTATATATATTGCTACTGATGCCATGCTGAGAAATGAAAGATGGTCTCCTATTTGCTACTACGAATGCTAGTCCCTACTGACTGATACCACAATCCCTTCCATTCCCCGATGCCATCTCATCCTTTCCTGTCTTCTTCGAAAAATATGGATCATTTCATGTCCGCTGCTTCGATATCTTTCTCAGGATCTAAGCTCTCGTTCCTTCCCTTGCTTCTGTCTTACTCTTAAAAACCTCTTCTTTTCTGAGAACTGAAATCAGGAGGGTCAGCTGATTCGATAGCATTTGTCCTACCTAACATGGGATTCACCAAGAGCTTCTTTTTTCTAAGAACAGCAATCCTTCTTGAACAAGCCATGAAAAGATGGCATGAGATGCATCAACTATGTCAGTTGCTTTATTTAATCAAGTGGCATTCCGGAAGAAGGTATTCGCAGCAAGCCTTACGTTAAGCAAGAAGGAACAAGTTCATGCGAAGCTGATTCTCGAACAAGAAGATCAGAACAATAGGAGATTTGCCTCCAACTTGGCCTGGGATACCTTTATTAGATAGACTCTTTTCTGTGTCAAAGAGAAAGAGTGGGTTCTCGCTCAATCAGCTCCTAGTTGGGAGAGATAGGCCAAGCTCCGCCCCTGGATATCAAAAACTCTTGATTCAATTCATCTGCACCCCTCGTCGCAAACAGCCCGACCTTGTATTCTCACTTTCTTTTTGTCCAATTCCGGGCACTGTCAGAACCGATTCTCTGATTCAATCCCAATATCCCAAAGGCGATGAGCCCAATAGCAAGAACTGAACGAATGCTTCCTTCCTCGATTGCTGAGGCCAAAAGAGTACCTTTTTTTGTGCTTAGCTTGCCAGTTAGTGTTCGTTTTCGTATCAGTTTCTTCCTTTCTTTAGTGACTTTCACCGAGGTTATGTAAATAGGCTCGACTGAAAGGAGAGGAAGTTTCGATTCGGAACAGAGAGATGTCGGAAATTTGCTCTAGGGAAAGATAGAAGGGGCAGAGTATTCACAATCACGTGGGAAGTCTTCATTCTTAGTAGTGGAGTCCATATTCTTCCTTAAAGCCTTTAGCCAGTAGGTAGCTACCTTTACTCGGTCTACTATAGAAGAGAGAAGCAAGCAGCTACTGGAGACAGGACTTTACTTAGGGGTAGCTGAGAGCTGTCGTACGGGACCTAGGCACTTGCTAACGAACTTCTGGTTCTAAAATCTCAGTTGTTCCTGAGTAAAGAACTAAGCAGTAGCTCTTAGGCATATGAAATGACTTCTCAGTTGAATAGAATAGATGCTTTCAGAGTCTTATGAGTAGCCAGCCTCACGTCCAATCCTTTGATCTCCTACTAGTAAGCGTAAGCGAAAGAGAAGGGCAAAACCAAGACGCGAATCAATGTTACACCTTCAGACGCGACATCTAGCTAGCTACTTCTCTAAGACCGGAGTCAATAGCTGCGCTTATTCCTGAAACAGCGGAGAGTTTCAACACGAAATTCTACAATCACTTGCATTCAAACTGATCAATGCTTTGCTACCGGGCTTCTAGTTGCCCTTTCTCTAACAGCTGAACTACCACCTTGCGCACTAAGGCCCCTCATAAGGCAGGACTGAATCGATAGTAGTTGTGTCCACTAGAGTGGTGAATGAAAAGCATCTTTTTCCTATTTGCAAGAGTGCCTGCGGAGGGCGCCTTGCTTAGATGAGAGTGGAGTTCCTTTCAGCTGGATTTCCTCTCGCTTTAGCTCGAGCATATTTCATAACCTCTTCTTTCTTTTCTTCTTAGCTTGATGCGGTAGGCGAAGAAGCCACTCAGTAGCAAGCGCTTGAGAATGAAGAGAAGGTAACTAGCCTTTCCAGCGAATGAGTAGGCGCTATCTACTCAATCCGTGCTAAAAGGAAGGAATAGAAAAGCAAGCCTTGGGCATAATAGTCAGAGTAAGGGAAGGTCACTCCTGCTTTCAAGTGCTTTATCGTCAGGGTCTGTAGTAAGCACAGTAGCTGCTCTTAGTCAGACCAGTCACAGGGATATCTCGCTCAAAATGAAGATATAAGAAAGACATTGCATTGATACTGAGACTGATAGCGAGCGGAAGAGCACTGGATAGGGTCTCATCCCTGCTTCAACCAGAGATGGGGAGACGGCAGCCAGTCTTAGCTACAATCTCTGCCCTTACCGCTACGTGGGTATCTTCCTTTTCTCGTCTGAAAACGGAAGAGTCTTCGTCTCTTTTGGTTTGACATTAGAATGCCCTGCCCCTATTACAGAAGGAGCAGCTAAGCAACTGACATAGTGAAGAGGAAGGCTTCTAAAGTTGGCTTTTTATAGGACTGCTGGCTAAAAAGGGAGAGAGCTAAATGAATCGAAAATGTGAGCGGCGGGATGGGACTGTCAAATGGGTGAGGTACTTTTAGGGCCGTCTACATCGAGCTGTAGTACGACAGAAACCTGACCTTAAGCGCGAAAAGTTGCAGAAGCAGCGAAAGAAAGCATATCACCAGAGAAAGACATCAAAGAGCAGACCCCTAAGAAGGAAGGGAGTGGTTCGATTCCCTTTAGCGGGGCTTGGTAAAGCACATTTTGTGTAGTAAAAGAATCGGATAGACAGAAGCGAAACTCGAATTACACCATCAGGAGAAGGTATAAGCATTCCTCTTTGGGGTCGGCAGAAGCCTTCTCATCATTGACTGATCTCATCCTATCCGAAGCATTCCAGGTGTGATTTTTCAACGAAACTCAAGACGTCGTGACACACAATGGATCATAGGTTGCTCCTTTGAAGATCAGACCCAGGCTAGTTCTGTATGCTCTTTTTCCAATGCTGACATGTCAAATAGACAATGGATTCCTGGTTACTATAGAAAGCTTTCACCGTGTGACCACATCTCTTTTATGGGCAGAGGGCGGGCATAGAACAGAGCTTCAAGCTGGCATTACATCGATCCAGGTCTCAAAATCCTATAGTATAGGGACAGAGTGACAGCAAACAGAGATGAGGAGAAGGTGTCAAGTGTAATCATTGACTGAGCTGGACCAGGAACATCAATTAATTCCCCTAGCTACAAGAAGCAAAATCCAGCGGGGAAGAGCCATAGCGGGAGAAACCTCCCTTGCTGCTGCCAAGTTTCTTGATGTAGTTGCTTATCCTTCAATCCCATCTGTCTATTAGTGAAGGCTCCATCCCATCTTTCGAAGCTCGTGGAAAGAAAGTCAAGGTTGAAGACTACGTTTCTTTTCTTAAGCGGTAGAGAATTTCCTTTTTCCTAAAGGAGAGAACTCGGCTAGCTTTGAAGAGAAGACAGAGGGAAGCATGGGAACCCGGGCTTTGGAAACACTTTTGATAGGCAGAAAGGAGAAGTCCCCCGCGGAGAAGAATCTTTCAATACCCGGAAACTCCCAGTCAAAGATTCCAAGGGGAAAGTAGTCTATTCGGTGCGGGTCGGGTGATGAAGTTCACTCGTTAGAGCGAGGCCGATACGATTCTAAGAGAAGGATCTCAATCCAATCTTTCAGGGGAAGACTACTCTTCTTATTAGTCAATTCTCCTTTACTTTCATCCAGCAGTGGCGATAGAGATCGAGTTCGCAGCTCTCTCGTATGTTGTCGGAGGAGGGGCTAGTACTAGAATGGAAATATCCCCCAGCTGGGTCTATTTGAACAGCAGAAAAGACTGGATCTGAAACGAAAAAGCAGTCGAACGAACAAGTAGTCCTATCCCACTCAAATGCTTTGGGCATAGTTCATAGAAAGATTCATGCTAAGGACTAGCGCTCCGTTGCAGCACTCTCTCAAAGAAGACTTCCCCGATTTGGAAGCTAGGTGGGATAGTAAGGAAGGAGCAGTTTCTTTGAGTAGCTAGAACTTGAACAGTCAGGTTGCATCGGTGCCGGCAGAAATCCGACCATAAGTAGACAGACTTGAACATGAATAGAGAGGTGTCGTATAGCTCCTTTTTTCAAATGGGATAGTGCCACCTACGCCATGCGGCTACACCTCCGGATTTCTCTTCTCCGACTCCTTTCTATATTCAAAAAGAAAAAAGCTAGATAGGATATACCCTCTCTATAGACATATTCAAGCAAGAACAGACAGGAAAGCGAGTGAGCCTAGTTCTTTTTTGGTTTTGAGGACTCTGCATGCTAAAAATCCCTTACCAAAAGGCCGGCAGGGGCAAGTAAATAGAGCGACTTCTGTACTATTAATGAAGGAAGCCATATCTATTGATATAGAGAGTGATTCCAGGAAAGGGCAGATAACCTTAGCATCAGCAGGAGATAGAGAAGGGCGCTTGATAGGGAATGAGACCAGGGCTATTCTTTCTTTATCCACGGAAACAGCCTCTAAAAGAAAGAAGAGACAGGACAAGAACAGCTTGACTGTCCGATCCGCATACTCGAATCCGAGCAAAAAGCAGCTCAGCTCCAACGAATGAGCTCTATAACGCCGTTCGCCCTTTTCTGCCCAAAGGGTGGGAAGAGGAAAGGGCACAACCTGCCCGAACTCGCCTCTACTCCACAACGTATGGCTGATTGGGGTATCTGACGAAGTGGAAGAATGCCTTAGGCTGAGTAGAACCAATGATCTCGTCACCATCTTCTCGTCTATGGCTAGATTGCCATATTAGAAACTTCTCACCGTGGAACTGTGAAAAAAAATAGTGATCTAAGGATGGGCTCAAGTATCACTCAATTCTCAATTCTTTTTTTCGAGGTAACAAGAGTTGAAATTCAATGCCGATGCCGAGGGAAAAAAGGGGGGAATTTCTCTGGCTTTCACTGCACTGCCTAACTGCTCTGACTTCAATGACTTCACTGTTTTATCTGGCCTTGTAAAGAAGATTTTCACTGCTTTTCACTCAACTGCCATAACTTCACAGCTCTCAATTCAATTCACCCCACTGCCCCTTTCCCGAGAGAGTGAAGCATAGGCCAGCCCCTGTCCCGAATCAACCCTTACCGCTACGTGGGGCCGGGAAATTCTGAGAGAAATCCCGAAAAAGTCAGGTAATCTCAGTAATCGGTGCTACCCTTGCTTGAGGTAAGCCTTCACTGCAAAAGGGAATTCCAGTGAGCTATTGGATGAAGAATCTCTTCCCGGGGACAAACCATAGGCTAATGGCATGAATCTCTTTTCCAAGGGTTTCCACTGCCAGGAGCGGATTCGATTCCCGGGTTTGATCTATTTTCGGACATGGTGAAAGAAAATGTCACTGCAATCTGCATTACCGAAGCGCGCAAGTCAAGTAGAGGTGCGCAGTGGGTGGATCAATCTCTCTCTCCGGTGTAAGGAGAGAAGTTCCGATTGAATAAGTAATAAGTGTGGAGTTAAGCTATATAGCTGTGACATGGAGCCACTCAACTTCGGTAAGTGAATCCAAGCTCCTCCTTCATCATTCACATCTCTCTTTCTCATTCCCCGCTTGACATCTTTTCTCTCAATGGTACTCTGCTCATTCAGGAGAATTTGAAACACTTAGATCCCGATCGGCTTTTGCTACGGGTTTTTCAGGGTGGGTCCGGAGAGGAGAGTCGTTTACCTATATTCGAAGAGAATACCGCGAAATGTAAAGTTCGTCGGGCGAGTTTCCCGCTAGAAAGAGGTTTGCTGAAATAGGTTATCTAATCATGCAACTGAGACTAATAGCCCGCGGGTAACCAACGCCTAGTCCGTTGGGGGTATATGAAGTATACGAATGCCGATTATACAGATCATTCGGCGAATGGGAAGGATGGATCAGAAAGAGAAGCATTCGCCCATGTTCGAAGTGAGAGACTCGCAACCATGAATGAATTCGATCGATCAGCCTACCCGGCTTGGGGATAGGTCGGTTGTGGATAGAGAGGTAGGGATCACCGGATATGGAGAGCCTGGTAGATGTGTGCATTTGACTTATACCCATTTTCTATCTATGCTCCAAGCATTCTAGCGATTGCATTATGCTATTGGTGCTTCTTTCGGGAAAACAGGTTTCACCAGCCCGGATAAAGCACTTCTGGCTTTGGCTTTGCCTCATACCCGGTCTAACTGAAACTTGGAAATGCTAGCAAGGAGATTCCCCAATATCATGCTAAGAATAGCTAGGATTTCCAAAAGAAGATGCCATTCGGTTGATGAGAAAGAAAAAGGAATATCGAGAATTCGCGTGGCTGAAGCTGAAGCAGCTACTTTCGAAGTAACAGAAAGAAAAGCAACGACTGGAGTGGGAGAGTCAGAGTCGAAAAGAGGATTCCTCACTTCTTTCTCTCATTCAAAACCGTGCATGAGACTTTCACCTCGCACGGCTCCTAAGTGAGAAAAGAAAGAAGAGGTTCTTTTTTGACTTCCTCGCGTATGTAGAAGACCAAATCCATTCGATTTCTAAAAAGGATTCCTAATCCTTCACTTTTCGAGGAATCCTTCATCAGTGGTTGTGAATGACTGAATCAATCCTTTCGACCTTGGTTCCGTAGGAGCAAGTCAGAAAGATTGAGAAAGAGAACCATCTGATTCGTTCTCAATAGCCATGAGATGATCATCTTAGGGTGATCCTTTTGTGGATGCTCAAGTGAAGTTCAAAGAAAGATGAGAAAATCTTAGGATCTCATTTCTCTACGAGAATGAAAAGAGAAGAGCCAAATCTTATGATCTCATATCTCGTATATAGAATAGAATGATTCTGAAACGAATGCGAACAGGCCCCACCAGGGGATGAGCCGAGGTGACGAGGCGAAGGATGTGAGAGCTCTCAGAAGAAAGAAGAAGATGCTCTTGATTTGCTTTGACTCCTTCTTTTGAGCGAATCCATCCGGCAGTAGACCCACGGGGAACGGCTGAGGTCTTTGCTGAAGGAAAAGTCAGGGCAAACACTAGCAAAGAATCTATCAAAAGGTTCATGCTTAACACATGCGAATGAAAAGAGAGGTTCTGGTTCTGCGGCATAGCATAGAGTTGATTCGATCGAGAAGGTAGCGCCCAAAGTGCTTAGCCATGTGTAGACCGGATGGTCTCGCGAAGCCGGTCACCGTCTACTGTAAGAACGAATCTCAGTTCGTCTATATCTAGAATCTAGAACCTCTCTTTTCTTCAGTCCCGGCCCTTGACCCGTGAGCCGTTAGGCGAAGGGAAAGGAATAACTGAAGTTTGAGTTCACAAAGAGAAAGAAATCGAGCGACGAAGGCGACCCGTATGGGTCGTGATCCGATAGGCGAACAGCCCTTAGGGGATGACTCTTTTTGGCTTCGCCCCCGCTTTGTCCGTCCTCACCTCCGCCGCAACTAGATTAGCTGCTATCTATTATTGAAAAATAGGGAGAGGTTTGAAGATGATTATCCCTGCCCCGGGAGAGGAAAAAGCACGTCATGCCCGACAGACCCACCTCGCATTGGGGAGATCCATGAAAAATGGGACTTAACAAGACCAGCGACCTAGTCCAAAAACGAATTCGCTTAGACCGGTAAGGAAGGACTAGGGGATAGGCTTGACCACTACAGAATCTTTGGTCTCTCGATCGCTTCCGTTCCCGGCTGCTTCGCTTTTTTCAAGGAAATGCCTGCCTAATGAACCTGGTAATAGAAAGATGCTCAAGCAACCCCGGTAGCTAAGGCTTCCTAGCCGCTACGTTTTTCAGGACGTACAGAAAATTCTAGGACTCGGTGAAGACCAATCCGATACGGACAAATATATCTTCTTCTAGGAAAGTCCGCTCAGTGGTAGCACCGCCCCGTGGGTTCCAAGGTAGGAAGACTGGCCCTCAGAAATGATAGGTCGACTGCATGAATGAGTCGACATGGCAAGCACAACTCTGAAGCTTAGTAAACAACCTTTGGTACATGGCCCTCTCAGGTTCGTTTCATAGGAGGTGTAAGGCGGAAGGAAGAGTAGGAGCTGCTGGCCTCCCTTGCCTTCTGATTCTGAGCTCTTTTTCCATTGGCTTTTCTCGCGAAATTCTTGATTCTCTACTCTTTCGGCTACTCAATCAATAGCGTATGTAGATAAGAGAAAGGAAGAAGCAACGGCTTTCGCTAACCTTGCTCAAGGAGTTTCTTCTTCAGGGAAGAAGCAAGGGCTTTCGCGCGTCTTTCGAAAGTGTTGGGAGCAGATGAAGGAAAGCAGGTTCTTCGTAGAAAGAGAAGCGCATTGAATCGTAGATATAGAAAGTGTGCCACGAGTGAAAAGTTGTTTGCTTATGAGGGAGAGAGAAGGAAAGGCCGAAACGAGATTGCCATTCCGGCTCGGCTCGGGTCTGGTTCAAAAGGCAAGGGGAGCACTCCTGCTTGTTGGGAAAGGAAGAATCGACAAGTTTCGCATCTCTTTCTATAAGCTCACCGCTTCTTCCTCTGAAGCAAGCAATTGCTGACTCGAATGTCTCTTCGTTCTTACCGCTCCGTGGGTAGTTGTAGGAGCATCTTGTGAGAAAAGAATGTGATTCTAGAATCCCTTCTGGTTGTAAGCTTTTCCAATTCGAAACTCGAAATCTCATAAGAGAAGAGGGTCGAAATAATAGTAGGAACGAAGGGAAGAATCGACAAGGAAGAAAGAAAAAGAAGAGAAAATAAGGAATGTGAAAAGCGTGACGAGAAGAAGAAAAGAGAGATGTTAGACCCTTGACCTCTACCTCCCCGAAGGCCTCAAAGCCCTTGCGCCTACCCTCGGTGAGTTTACGAGCCGAGAGGTCGATGAGCCGTTAGGCGACCCTTGACCTCTACCTCTAAATCAATCGGTGCGGGAGCTGCTACAATTGCTTTGGCGGGAGCTGCTGTCGGTATTGGAAATGTCTTCAGTTCGTTGATCCATTCCGTGGCGCGAAATCTCAACAATTCTTTGGTTATGATGGGATTTGCTCTAACCGAAGCTATTGCCTTGTTTGCCTTAATGATGGCCTTTCTGATCTTCTTTGTATTCCGATCGAGAAGGTTTTTCTGCTCTTTTTTTCGCTTCTTTTTCCTTTTTCTGGGGAGGAAACTGCTCCCTGGGCTTGAAGGTTTGGATTTCGCGAGAGAGGGGCAAAAGTCAGACAGTGAAAAGAGCAGGCGAGCGATAGCGAAGTTCACGTAAAGAAAGGCAGGTAGCTATTTGTTTGAGGAATAGCATGGTGAGTTCTCGGTTGCTTCCGTGATAAGGGAGGATGGGAGTGGGGAGGCGCATCCACCAGATTACGTTACGGACTTGACTGGAATTCATTCAAAAACAGTACAGGAACTGGTTTCACAAAAGGGGTCGAGAACTACATAGATCTCTTCTTCCCTTGCTTGGTCTGGGAGGTAGGTTATGTAGGCGTACAACTTAGGTTGTGCTCGATCGCGAATGGTCGATTATCTTACTCAAAGAAAGATATCTATGCCTGATATTGCCATAATCTCTTTCCAGGCCAAACGAAACTCGAGTGAGAAGTGAATCGCTTGAGTTGGTGTTCACAAAGAGGATCCAGCCTGAAGAACTAGGGCTCCTCTTCCTCACGAAAGTTTCGCATCTTGTCCCGCAGCTCATAGGCTCACCTTGTACCCTCCTGGTGTGATCGACGTCACTCACATCTTTGATCGTTCGTGCGGAGCGAACAAAAGCTGACTTGAGAGCCCGAAGGGGCTGGTTCGATAGAGCAAGGGTCTTGAAATGGGAATAAGGAAATGGCTGCAGTCCTATCATAGAAAATAGAAAGAAGTTCTGCTCTCTTTTGCCCCCTTATCCTCTGAGCATTAGCAGCGGAAATGTTGATATATGATAGTAGGGTCGGGTTAGCACTCTCTTTCCTTCGGTGATGAAATTCAGTGTGTGGCGCTGGAGGAATTCATTGCAAGACTCAACTGACCGAAGATTTCTGTCTCGGATGAAGAGCTCTCTTGGCCACGACTGAAGCTTCCCAAGGAGCAATGTGTCAAAATGGGCGAAAGCCCGATCATGATCAAAAATTTGACTAATGAAAAGAGAGATCTGACCGCTAACTCGTCCTACTTTCTGGTTGGACAGCCCTTCCCGATTGAACCCTAGCTAGGTCGGGAACTAAGCGTAACTAAGCTCATTTTACACCGCTCATCATGGAAGTTGCCCGAACGCTTTTTTCCTAAGACTTTCCAATCTCACAATCGGTCCAGAATCCAACAATGAAAAAAAAACAAGGTCAAATAGAAAGAAAGAGGCAATGTCGTACAGAAAAGTCTGAGGGTGAAACTGTGGTATGGATCTTGATCTGACACCGACTGCTGTCAGCCTACCCGTACTATAGAAGCAGGTGTCCGTCTTGATGCTCATGTCAGGATTACAAATTGAGTAGGCAAAGACTAGAGGGAGGGTTCACTC
>JAWHQI010001096.1:0-120494 GCA_033032865.1 Dactylorhiza incarnata | reverse complement strand
GGCGAGAGACGGTAGGCTTAGTACTGTTCCCACCACCATCGACCCCATCCTCACCTCCCTGTCCTCGGAGGAACTCACGGGTAGTAATACGCGCTTACTGCTGTGAGCTCCTGGTGGACCAGACGCATCTGATCCCTAGCCCGCGCGATATGCCTCCTGGGAGAGGTCTCCTCGCACCCGCCCCCACTGGCACTCCATATCTCCAATGAGGTGCATGTAATCTTGCTCGAGGATGCTCAGCCGACGCTCAAAGTTTGCCCGTTGAGCTTCAACCTAGTTGCCGAGGTATTGCTGCATCCAGATGAGCTTTCCCAGAACCTCTGTCTCCCGCGCCTTCATTTTCCCAGAATCGGCGGGATCTCCCAGAAAGTCTGAAAGATCGTAAGGGGAGGGAGGAGGAGAGAATATTTTCTCTCCATCCTCATATTGAGGGTCCATCGGCGAGGCCTCTCGGAAGCCTGGGAAAGAAAACACTAGATAAATATGGTGTGGAGACCTTTGAAAAAGAGTCATATCGAGAGAAGTAACTAACCAAACACAGGTTCTCCGTCTTGACGCCGACGAGAAGGGTTGCGTTTCCCTAAGAATGGCTAGCTAGGTGGGTGAAGAGATTTCCCCATCCTAGGGCGATGCAAAGCCTGGTTGGCGGCAGAGGTGGTGGCGTGGTCAATACCCGGGGGGTTTTGTTCAGTGGCCCTCTCGTCCGGACATTCTGGCTCGTGCGCGAGAGTGGTAGTCTCGGAGTGGGTGAGACCCGCGGTGTAGGAGGATCTCGCGTGTCAGGGAGGATCACGCTATGTCGTGGACAGCCCTGTGGTCCTGAAGGTGGAGGCAGCGGGAAGGAATTGGGATAGATAAATGGGCGAAAGATAAAAGGTAGGCACGAAGATAACTGATTTTACCTGGCACAGGCTGTAACGCATTGCTAGTACAAATAATATAACAATAGGTCCGGCCGGGACCCCACGCCATACTAAACACACTAGCTAGGCATTATAAGGTGATAAACAGAAAAAAACTACAACTACAAGAGAGTACATAAAGGGTAAGCGGAAGCATTTGATTTAAAACATCTTTTAGAACCATCCACTATCCCAGGAATGAAATAAAAGAGTTACGGCTTTAAGTCCTTACATTTAATCAAATGTACCAAACTCAAAACAAACTTACATCGGCACGCAGGCTGGCAAAATAAGGAAAGCAGAAAATGGGAGGTTGGCGTTCAAGGGACAACACAGCAAAAGGGGCACCACCCACTACTTTCCACTTGGCACACTAGTACCTGCACCAACATCAAATAAGAGGTAAACGAGGGTCAACTATAAGCTGACCACAACCGCATAACGATCCCCCCCCCCAAACCCGGCCATCTAGCCGGCTCAGGAGTGTGTCACCGTTAATCCTGCATGCAAGCCGTACATGCAAAATGTAATCACAAAAGAAAGTGCAACTACCACTACACTTGGTGAGGTTTCAAGCATAATCAATCTCTAGGTTGTGTATAAAAAGTAAAGGGAACCGTAGGTATGCACATGATGTTGGTTGGGTTCACCCGGAGGATTCCCGCAACCTCTTAGAAACTATATGACGCTAACAAACATCAATCCACAAACACTCCACCCTAAGCAACAACCTTAGGTGTCCAAACTAGAGCTTCTGCCCTGTCTAGGTAAACACCTTGTACGACCTCTCCGATGATCCCACGCGCTTTACAATTAGGTACACTACCTCCTACCATTCTGCATGGAAATGGGTTCGGTTTTGCCATTGCCAGGGCTCTAACCGTTGTGGTCACTTAGCACGACGTCGGTACAGCTTCGCCTCGGCACGTAAGGGTTTAACACGTCCTAGTGTTACAACAAAATGATGGCTACGCACCTAATCCCTCCTAGGAAGCGTAGGCTTCACCCACAAAACAACTGAAGGAGGTACAGACCAGCTTCACTTCAAACCTCGTGGTGAAGGTTTGTTTTCCACTACTTTCCAAGCATGGGGCTTCCATTAGGCTCTCCGAAAGACATCAAACACACAAGTCCCCGCAATGCAATGATAATCTCACAGAGTCATTCTCTGGCACGCATTCCAGGCTTAAACCTAAATGCAACGTCACAATTCAAGCATCACCGATCCGGGCTCACGACCATGAATAGGCTTCACACACAGTGCCTAAATCTGTATGTCTAGCGGATTTCTACATGCAATAATGTCGGGATGGACACAATTAACTCGGAGTTCCAAAGAACTTAAGGGAATTCGTACACTTCACCCATTTGGTGAAAGGGATACCTTATGCAAGCATAGAAAAAGGAATGAGAGGACAAAAACACGTCCAAGACTGGGAGGAAGGATCATTATCCTTGGAGCTTTCTTCGGCGCCATAGATCTGAGATTCCAATCGGATAGGAAGGACCACACCGGGTTGCTCTCTACAGATCTGGAAAACGTCTGGCGATTCGGAGTTTCGGAGAAACGTTAATGGCCGAAAGAGCTTCTTCTTCCTCCTTGCCTCTCTTCTTCTCATGCTTGGGAGAGAGAAAAGACGTAAAGTTATGAGGGGAAATGGTCTTATGTCAAGACCTAATACTTTCCAGCAACATCTCTCAGCCGTCGGATCAAGTTCCAAAGGATTTGACCGCTCCGATCGCCGGTTCAGCATTTCAATACGGAGCAGAACAAATTGGGTGCACGATCAGTGGCACACGATCAGTGGTCGTGCGAGAAGGATTTATGTTGATCGTGCGAGAATGACCTGTAGCAGAATGGCAAGCCAAAAATAGCCCACGATCAAAGGCAGACGACCAGTGGTCGTGCGAGAAGAAATCCTGTGAACATGCGAACCGCTCGGGGTGGGAAAATGGGCAATGCGCATGACCAGTGTTCATGCGCCTGATCGTGCGCGAACAATCACGCACGATCAGTGGCCTATTGGGCTAAAATCCATGGCCCAACCCCTCCCCCCCCCCCCCCCCCCTCAGAGCGTTGCATTACCACGCCACATTAGCTTGCAGAACAGTAAAATTTGGGGTGATACAACTCAACCCCCTTGAAAGAATTTAGTCCCGAAATTATGAAAACATTTGCAGCAGATAAAAATTTACCAGAGAGAAATAGCTCGGGGTACTCCATAAGCATTACCTGCTCCCTTTCCCAAGAGTTACTCTCGTCCGCAATTATTCCAATGGACCTTTACCATCTGAATGGACTTGTCCAGCAACTGCTTTACCTCGGTGTCTTCGAAGCGAATGGGCTTGACTGACGTCATTAAACCACAATCAACTGACACTTTGTAACATCTCATTTCCTACTAGACCCCTTAACTTCAACTAGGGTGAGACAAGTGGTGAGTGATGTGAGTTTGGGCTAGGTAACCTTAGGACACATTGAGTTGAATGAACTCACATGTGGTCTACTATAAGATTCAAGTCAACTTAGGTCAAACTGACTGGATGATTGATTTCGTCGAGCAGAGAAGCAATTTCGTTGAACTGAGATAATCCGTCGAACGCAGAGTTGAGTTCGTCGAACTGAAGTTGGATTTCATCGAATTGAACATCTTTCACCGATTCGTCGAACGCATAGCTGATTTTGTCGAACTCAAGTTGAAGTTCGTCGAACTCAAGAGTTAATCTGATAGACGGGCTGGATAAATGAGTTCGTCAAACTCAACGTGGAGTTCGTTGAACCCAGGAAGGCGTTCGTCGAACGCAGACTGGTCAAACTAGAACCCGCCGTTCGTCGAACCCAGGAAAGCATTTGTCAAACGCAGGCTGGGCGAGCTGAGAACGTCGTTTGTTGAACGCAGACTAGAAATTCGTCGAACGCAGAATGGTCGAGCTGAAGAACGCCGTTCGTCGAACCTAGGAACAAATTCGTCGAACGCATACTGGAAATTCTTCTAACACAGAAAAATTGTATTTTCTTAAGTCTTAGTCACAGATAGTGATCATATACCTAATGACCATCCTTGCCCCCTATTCTCAACATGCAGTGACATGCAAAGGGGTAAAAGGGTCCTTTCCCCACTTTTCCATTAAGGACAAGGAAGAAAACTGGGAGGGCTTGCCATGTGGCCCTCCTCTCCTCTGCCTAAAGCGTTCCCTGAGCCCCACATTAACTCCCAGCTAAATTCTTGACGAAATAGTGCCATGTGGCCCTCCATTCCTCTACCCAAATCCATCCCTGACCTCCCCATCAATTCCCAGCCATCTTTATGCTGATTGAGTGCCACTTGGTAGCTGGGAGGAACAACCAAAGCTTTGTTGAGCCATGCTTTAGTGGGGCTTGCACTTAGAGACCTCCTCTCCTTCATTCAATTCCACCATCAGCTTCAGAGAGGTCCAAGATGTCGGAATAGCCACTTCGGGTGGAGCTTTTGCTGGAGGATCGAGGAATTGGGCAGGATCGCCAGAACTCGCCGCCACCATGCCGCACCGCCACAATACTCACCATCAACCCTACTTCAGGTACGGTTTCTCCCCCTCTCCCTCTGTGCTAGTATCTAGGTCCATTTAGGAGAGAAATCGGGCTCAATTGAGCCCGATCCCACGTGAGATTGAGGGAGATTTTCCGAGCTCTTTCTCCCGCTCGGAATCACCGGAGAGGCTGTCTCCAGCGGTCGTGTCACCGCCTGGCGTTAGCCACCACCTCAATGGAGGTGGTGGAGGCGGTGGCCGGCGATGGTGGGCCGGAAGTGGATGAGAAATAGAGTTTGAGGATGGCCCAGGTCGGGCAGATCACATCCGTTGGCTAGAGGTAGAAGATGAAGGAGAGCCATCGGATTTGGACAGATCTGCTGCATGCAGATCACATTATTTCAATTTAATGATTTTGTCACACTTTCATATGAATATTCATGCTGGAATTTAAGGCCCTTAGAGTCCTTCTTAGGAAAGCTGCCTGAGATAACATTTGTAGGCCTTGATGTCTACTTTCATTGGAAAGTTAAATCAGACCATTTGGATCACTATTGGACCCACAGCCCTCACTTTAGTGAGGCTGGTCAAAATAGAAACCAGAAATTAGTTTGTGTAAATATTCTGAAATATAGATCTGATGGACTTGGAATTTTGGCCATGCATGCATGTGGCATGTACCTAGCTTGCTTCCAAAGGTCAGATTTCTAGGAGATGATTTTCCTAAGATTTTATTCAAATTATATAAAATCAAATAAGTGATATATTTGGAGTTGTATAGCTCCAACTGGCCCCAAATTTGGGTGTCACCCTTAGTTAGGCAATATTAGTCCATGGATAAAATTTGAGATCAATTGGACCTCTGCATGTAGGGTAATTCCCTTTGCATGTCTCTACTTAAAGGATGATTTGGTGTGCCAATAGCCAAAAGAGGTATATTGTGTATTTATCTCAAATGGCTTTAAGTTAACCTCTGAAATTTTGCACACACCCTCCTTATGATATAATACACCACCTCAGAAAAACTTAGGATCTCTAGGGTCAAGAGCCTTAGGAATATGGTCAATGAGATCCATGTCACACTTTTATATTTTTGAAATATTTATGGTTAATACATTAAGGAAAATTGTGAAACTCTGGGTAATCCCTTGTTATTCCATTTAGAACCCCTGTAACAGAGATCAATTCCTCTAAGTTTTAGCAAATTTTCCTTAAGTCACAATTTTGAATATGTGAGAATGAACTAGGCAAAATGTCTGATTAATGGCTGAAACTCTGGAAAATGGTTAGGAATATAATTATGAACCTCTATAATTTTTGGTAGAATTTTGGAGATATTATTTATGATAAAATTCAGTTAATTCAGTTTGCCCCCTTTCTCAATTTGTGCAATACAACAACAACAACAACAACAGAACCCATATAGTCCCCAATCATTGGGGGTATGGGCGGGGAAGATTGGAAACAGACCTAACCAATTCAGTTAATTCAGTTTGCCCCCTTTCTTAATTTGTGCAATATCTGTGATAAAACGTTCTTGGAAAATTATGGGATTTTGGATTTGATGCTTTCTGTGCAGTATGGTGTTAAAGTAATTTTCCAAGAATTTTAGGAAGTCAAGATCTGGTACTTGATGTACAAAGTCATTTTGTCACACCTTTTATGATAAATAGAAATTATGGGTTTATCTTTGCTGGAAAATTATGATCTTCTGGAATTGGTGTTTTTATATGATTATAGTGCCACTGTAATTTTCTCAGAATTTTAGGTAGTCAAGATCTGGTACTTGATGTACAAAGTCATTTTGTCACCCTTTTTATGATAAATAGAAATTATGGGTTTATCTCTGTTGGAAAATTATGATCTTTTGGAATTAGTGTTTTTATGGCATTATAGTGCCACTGTAATTTTTCCAGAATTTTAGGATGTCAAAATATAGTGCTTAATGTGTAAAGTCAACATATCACCCTCTTACGATAAATAGAAATTGAGGTCAAACCAAAATGGAGCATATCAAATTGTGGTCAAACCCTAAATTCTCCGTTTTGAACCTAAGGTAAAAAGGAGAACTCATATGGACATGTTATGGTTAAACTTACTTCATAAGGATCAAACCTAGTTCAATCTCATTGTTGGTCTGCGAATAGTAGGAACCTCATATGATGATTTGACCAACAAGATCACATAGAAAATCAGTATGATTTAGATTATAACAGTAACATATAATTTACATCAGCCCTAGAAGTTATGGAACCTTTGGAGTGCATTCGTACTATGATTTTGGGAATTATTAAGAATCATGTGGCACTATACATAAAAGGGGGGCAGTTATGAACTTAGGGGATCATGAATATTATTCAGCATGATAAGTGTCCATGATGTATCACTAGGGTGTGATTAGAGACATTTGAGAATCATTTAAGATCTACACCACTTAGAGTATTGGAAATCTTAAGTGTGGAGCATCGTTCAAGAGAACGTTAGCTTAAGGGTATAATTAGAGATAATTTATAAAGCGTCAAGTAATAAAGAGTAATAAGTAGAGTGGGTCTTAGAATGGGGTAGCCACCAATAAAAGTAATTGTCTTCGGAATGGGGGATTTGGGTTTCAGCCCAATACATTCCCTAGTACCGCTGCGAGCCCTTCACTGGGTGAACCTCAAAAAACCCGGGATTCACCCTAAACTTCTAAGTATACAATAATTAGACAAGATTAGTCTAACTAAATGAATAAGAGATATGGTAAACTTCATCCCGAGTTAAGGGATGGGAAGTTGTATATCAGGACGGGTTAGTCCTGCGAGCTGGAGGCTCGGGAAATAGTATATCAGGATGAGATGGTCCTGCGAGCTGGAGGCTCGAGAGGTTGTATATCAGGACGGGTTAGTCCTGCGAGCTGGAGGCTCGGGTTGTGACAAATTGCATGTGCATAGAAACCATTTAGAGGTGGGTCTTCGGTACGGGCCGATCGTCACACCGACGGCAGTACGTTGACTTAGGCGGGTGTGAGGTTGAGGGGCTAGTAGGTTGCTTATACTGCGGTCTGGAGGACGATCCCCAACAGGACGCACACCCGGCCTTTAAGACTGGTACATTCCAGCAAAGAGTACGCAAGACTCTAGAGTTCACCTAGGATGTGTACAGAGGCGTACGGGAGGTCTAGTCTTGGTAGTGTGTATAACCCGCCTAGGGGTGGAGACGTCCGCTCCACCGCTGTCGTAGCCACAACGGTAGTACCAGAGAGTGTAGCTAACTCTGAAAAGCGGGAACTAAAGTTCTTTGATCACAGAGTCGTGTGGGTGAGTTGCACTTGTATGAATCATATCATGGCATGCATATCATATCATACGTAAACCTAGAACATAATTTGCAGACCCTTATCATATAAATTAGTATGGGATCTTTTATATGATAAGTTACAATTCCGGAAATCTTATAAGTTTGTATGGGCATTCATATAAGTTAAGGTACTCATGTGATGGTAGTGTAGAATTATTTATTTATTTACTATACTTGCGCGCATTGCTTACTACTTACTTCTTTTACTGCTCTTTACTGCTTACTTGTTATACTGCTAGAGTAGTGCTTGCCTATATATATATACTTGCTAGCTTAGATTTCCCTGTCACCTGCCTTTTGTTTACTCCACTTTGTTGTCCTCCGCTTCTTCCTCCCGCTCGGTGCCTAGGAGTCGCGGGGGGAGGCGGGGACAAAATCGTCTTAGTCTTTATGACTAACGGTCGGGTGTGATCGTAGGAGTTCGAGGAGCTGGAGCACCAGCACGACCAGACAGGACACGATGGCATGACCTGGGGAGCAGAAGCCGCGCAGTACATCTACTACAGGACAAGTGTTTGAAGATTTGAGAGTTTGGTTAGCTTCTGCAAAGATGTAGAGTGAGAGAGTGAGATTTTATTCTACTTTGGATATGTATCGGGCGTAAGCCCTTTTACTCTTTCATTTATTGTACTCATTGATGGACATATTACATTTGGATATATATATAGATGCGTGTGATTGTGGACTTGTTTACTTATTTTCTTCTTATTCTTGTTGGCCTAGTTGATCATTCTTGCCAGCAGGATCAGAGTCTTACGGAGGCGGCTAACTCGTGTGTTAGCGTCACCGTAAGGTGGCGGTTCTAGGCATAAGATCTGGGAACCCTCCTGGTACGGGGGGGGTGGGGTCTTACACACTTTGCCGACCGCAACTATATGAGTAGGCTCTTGCACCGTCTTCCTCAATACGGAAATGTGAAACACGTCGTGTATACCGCTCAGCTCTGCGGATAGCGTAAGCGGATATGCCACATCACCAACACGCTCTACGATCTCAAATGGCCCCAAGTACCTCGGACTGAGCTTCTTCAATATCCTTGATACTCCTTTGAACGGTTTGATCTTCAAGTAAACCCAGTCGCCAACGGTGAACTCTAGGTTCTTATGCTTGGCATTGTAATACTTTGCTTTCCTATCCTGGGCAATCAATAGCCTTTCACGTATAGCTCTGATCATCGAATTTTGCTTCATTAACGTCCTTTTGCTTCACTAGCTTAGTATTTCCTGTTTCCGCCCAAGACAATGGCGTGCGACACTTCCTACCATATAGGGCCTCGAAGGGCGCCATCTTTATACAGGCTTGGTTGCTATTATTGTAGGCAAACTCAATCAAATATAGATGATCTTCCCACTTCTTTCCAAAATCTAGAGGGCACATTCAGAGCATATCCTCCATAGCCATGTTGGTCCTCTCGGTCTGTCCATCCGTTTGCGGATTTAAGGTTGTGCTGAGCCTCGGCCTAGTGCCCAACAATTCATGGATAAGCCTCCAATCTTTCGATGTGAAACGCCCATCACGATCGTTTACGATGCTACGAGGAACATCGTTCAATCGCACAATACTATCAACATATAACTTTGATAGCTTTTCCACAGAATCATCTTTCCGGTTTGGAATAAAGTGCGATACTTTGTCTAAACGATCTATGATCACCAAAATGGCATCGTTTCCGTGCTGTGATCTTGGCAATCCGTGCACGAAATCCATCGAGATATCGTCGAACCTCCATTCCGGGATCGGCAAAGACTTTAGAAACCCACCAGGTCTTTGACATTCAGCCTTCACCAACGCACAATTATGACACTTGGCCACGTAGAGAGCAATGTCTTTCTTCATTCCTGACCACCATAAGAGTTTCTTCATATCCATGTACATCTTTGTGCTCCCTGGGTGGATCGAGTACTTTCTAAAGTGAACTTTGTACATCAACTCTGCCTGTAATGTACCAACATTTGGGACACACAACCTAGCATCCTTCCACATAAGACCATCTTCAAAGAACAAATCAGCGTTTGACCCATCAACTGTCTCTGATTTGTAACGCTTCATGCTTTCATCTAGCTCCAAAGCTTGTCGAACTCGGTCAGCAAGGTCGTATTGGACCTCCATCTAGTTCAAGCATGCTATAGTAGACACTCTCTTATAGATGCAAATGATCTCCAAGGACTCTAGCTCACGGATTAGATGCTCATCGATTCTTGGAATCGGATAACGGTTCTTCTTAGTCAGCTTATTCATCTCTCGATAATCTATACATAGACGCAAGCTCCCGTCCTTCTTTTTCACAAAGAGGACCGGTGCACTCCAAGGTGACAAACTTGGACATACATAATATGAGGCCCCCATTGAGACCCCACATACATCTGTATCTCAGCTATGCTCATACATGTGTCCCAGGTTGAAGTGGGGCTACTGAATACAAAATAAAGACACATAATAGTAAATTTACTTACATACCTGGCATTATTCGCTGAATCTTTTCTGTTCTACCTTAATCAGTTCTTTTGAATTTTTTGTGTATCCCAAGTCACGTCCGTTACCTACAAAATTTGACGACGGGCTTAGTCATAAACATATGACTAAGTGAGGTTATACCTCTTTCAATTCTATATACATTTAGAAAAACTTACGCATTTTAAAACATAGTTTTCATACAAACCATTTTCTGTCTCAGTAGTGAACTTATGAAGCATATAACTATATGAACATGTTAGCACCAATAAAACAGTATGAGTAGTGGAGAATCATAACCATATTATGTAACATTAAAGCAGTGTGTCCACGTATCAGTATTTATGAAAGAACATAATAACTGAGGGAAACATGTCAGTAATCATAAATAGTATAAGAAGTTGTAGCATTCATATGAACTATGGAACATGTCATGCAAGTATCATAACTATATCTATATCATGGAAGCAGTGCAAATACATAATTTCATGTCATTTTTCATGTCTATAAGCATTTATCAATGTACCTTTATAACCCTTTAAATCAGTACTTCCATGAATGTTTCGTTTCTTAGGATATATTAGGGGCGATTCGAATCATTTTTCCTTTTTCCTTTACCCCGAAGGGTCCTTTACCCTGAAGGATCCTTTACCCCGAAGGGTCCTTTACCCCGAAGGGTCCTTTACCCCGAAGGGTCCTTTACCCCGAAGGGTCCTTTACCCCAAAGGATCCTTTACCCCGAAGGGTCCTTTACCCCGAAGGGTCATTCATTTGCATGCATTTCAAGTCGCCCGTAATATAACCTCGTGTCGACACGTTTACATAATAATGAGTTATTCATATTTATTAATCCCCTCAGAAGTAATTCGCCTGTTTGCCTTTATCAAGGCCATATAATATTGCGACATTAATTATCAGTGATATCAACTATGCATTTAACATTCAGTATAATAAGAGTGCGTATGTAAAAAGAAAGTAAAGCCATAAAGCTTAAATGAAACATGTAGCTCTCACCATCAGTAATTCAAGTCATTGTCATGCCTATATGGAGGTGTCATCCTTTGTGGTATCTATATATGATGTGTGTCATATAAGACACATGTTATGAACATAGCTTAGATACAGATGTATGTGAGGTCTAAATGGGGGCCTCACAATTTAGTATCAGAGCCAGGTTTCAAAGAAGTTCGGTTGTAGTGAGTACTGAATAAGCACACATGATATTTAGGTGAGAAGATCGCTTATAGAATGTTTTTCAAAAACTGTCTAAAACAAATTCAGACGAATGGTTTTGAACGAATATATGAAAGGATAGAAATTAAATGGAATGTACACGAACATAGAGTGAAAATTTGATATTATTCCCAATGTTCAAGTCAACCCAAATATTTGCAAAGAGAAATAACTTCGTATTGTTTTCCGTAGATAAATGAAACATGGACTAATTGAAAGATGAATGTGCATAGAAGGAAAGAAGAATCACGTGTAAAATAATTGAATACACAGCGAAGGATGTACAAATAATGGGCTCTAAATTTTTACAAGAAGCAAATGGTTATAAATTTTTATAGAAACACTGCTAAACATCCGTAGAAAAGTTAAATAACGATGAGAATATTTGTAATGGTGAGAAGAAGCAATGGTAAATGAATATGCTTTGTAAGTTTATCTATAGCTTATATGACGGACATTGTTTTGAAAACAACGTGTTATACAAAAACATGTGAAAGGAAAATGAAAATTATTATAGGTCGTGTTGAAAGAAGTGTTACAAAGAGGGCATGATAGGATAAGCAACGATTTAAACATTCGACGCAGGATATATGAATAATGAAAGTTCTAGTTGACCCATAAACTGATTCTGTTTGATGAAAAAGATACTCTATATATGATTGTGTCTCTGCTTGTACCCTTAGAGTAATCCTAAGTAAGAAACAAATTCTTCATACATGAAATTGTACTCCTGCAAGGATGAAGTGAATGTTACAAAAGTACGACTATCATAACGACAAAATGAGTGTCTATAGTAAATGTTCATGACTCAAAATAGTGAATATGGATTAGGTAAACCTATCACTTTTCGTGTATGGTGTTATCGCAGGAATCAAAATAATTTTGATTAGATGAAATACGAAACAATATAAAGGATTATTGTGCTTCTCATTAAGGTGCCCGTATGCGCAAAAGGATTTAGCTCCAAATTAAAGTTGACATACAAGTCCGACATGACCGGTTGTAATATTGGCGAAAAATATGTTCTCCAAGAAACATTTCTTATACAAGTAAAAGCACTGGGTATCTTAGCAAAACAAGTTTATAAGAATGTGCTTAAAGTGTGACATGTTAAGACTGAAACACTAAGGTGAAGGTTACCCAAAAGGATGTGTGAAGAGAGAAGGGTATCGTTAAATTCAGAAATGCTAACGTGAAACTTTGAATGTGTCTGGAACATTTAAAGACACGATTGTATATGGAGAGTAGCAGAGATGGAAAACCTCTCCATTTTAAAATAAGATGACCAACGAGTGTAAATTAATTGATTACATGAAACAAGAATATATGAAAGTGGAATAGCTAAGGAAGAGTGCACAGAAAAAAGGTTTCTAACATCCTAAAAGGCGCGATTGTTGTTAATGCAAGCTATAAAGATTATATCACTTTGGGCTAAGAATCATGAAATACTTACTGCTAAGAATAAAAGGAGAATGTTATGATGAGTATGTAATATTTAAGGAAATGAATAAGCAAAGTAAAGACTATAATGAATTGTAATATCACTTTCACTCTCTATAGTATATCTTGGATTTCGGTCGAATCTTTGATACGTTATATGGTTTTGAAAGAGGTATTACAAAATTATTGTTGAAATATGAAGGTAAAGAAACAAGATGAAATGGTAAAACTCTAACCTTTATGTCACAAACATTTTAAGGGGTTGAAAAGTTAACTTCGAGATATATATCATATTAGAAAGGTTACATAACAATATTAATTGTCAAAGATTTGAGACCATTTTCAAGCCATAGGTAAGGAGCTGAATGTGTATTGAAGTCTATCTTCGTCTTATGTGGCCTATATGATTTTGAACAAAATGTAATACACACAGGTAAACTAAAAATGAAATAAGATTGCAAGTTAAATTGTTTATAAAGGATGTCGTTTCAATCCGATGTACTGGCCTCGAGAAATGTGAAACTAAGTGAGACGATATACGCTAAATAAAAGTAAGAGTGAGATAAAGAATAAATGATAAAAGAAATTTGCAAATGAGAACAACGCAAATATGAAAGTACGATGCTATGAAAATGATAGGAAAATGAGATACAAACTTAAATAAATGATTTAGGAAATTTAACAAAGGAGAGTGCGATGAAAATGAAAAGTCATAATTGTATGATGAGTGATGAGCGACATGGGAAGTAAATAAAACTGTTAACTGAAAAGGAAAATATGTTAACTGTGGTGAGAGAGAAAAATCAATGTAATATGTCATGGACGGAGACTTGAAAATGCAAAAATTTGCAAGAAGCGAATAACAATAGTTAATGAAATGACTTTGTGCAATTACCTTCATTTTATACATGATTGTGAATAAAGTGTGATACAAAGAAGTAAAAAGGGAAAACGAAAGAGACTCCAATGAATGTAAAAAAGAAATAAAAGGTTAGAAACTGAAATGAAACTGAGGTTGAGGTAAGGAATAAATGATAAATTGTAGATAATAATGATATGAGTATGGGAATATGATGTGAAGAAAAATGAAAGTGCACTGATATTTGTCATATTGTAGGTCGTTCCGCAAGAAGTATTACAATGAAGGAATGATAGGATATTTAACGAAGAGATACACCATTAAATTAACAAGGTAGGAATCCGACGCAGAATATTATTATGAATACTGAAAGGTATAAGATAGAGGAAGTCAATGAAACTGTTAAATAAAAATGAAAATACGATAATCAACGTGTCTGAAGAAGATGAGATAAAAGTTGATCTGATTACGCTAAAAACTAATAGAGACTATTGAAGGAAAGGTGAAAAACCAAAATAATGCAAGGAGCGAGAGTAGTAAGGTAACCCATCATTGTTTATATTGAAAATGTTGTACGAAAATGTTTTACTGCAGACCGCATTGAAGTGTATCACATGTTTCATAGAACACTAAAGTTTCCTTTAGTATTGTGTGTGACGGTTTGTCGATCGCTGTAAAATCACAAATGTAAAACTAGGGAAAGCGTGCGAAAGCTTGAATGAGTAGAAAAGTTATTGTGTCCTATTTTCGAGGACGAAAATTCCTATAAGAGGGGAAGAGTTTGTAACGGCCTGAAATGTGAAGTGACCCAAAATGAATAATATATTGTAATAAATGGTGTCCCCTATGATGGTGAAATAAATCAGTGTCGACTCGGTGTCGCTAAGAATGTGTTCGAGCTTTTATTCGTCTTGCGGGAATGTGTATATCGCTATGTTTATATTGGTATAAATATTGTATATAGATGTATTTATGTATAAAAATGCTTATTAACATGTACATGGTTGGGAAGAATTGCGACGTACGATGATTCCCGTAAGTTATTTTCATTATTTTTGTCTAAAACAATAAACAATTATATTTAAGTTATAACGAATATCCCCTATGATGATAATTTAAAACAGCGAAATATTTGTAGTATGCTAATAAAGGTTGCCTTCTCGTTTAAATGGTATTATAGCTAAAATGGGGATCTATTGGGGGCTTTTTTTGGGCTTGTCATGTGGCCTAAAAGGTGAGCTGCTGAAAGTTCATTATGGTGTGCTGCTAGCATTGGTATTAGGTGTGCTGATAGCATTTGCTATTAGGGTGTGCTGATAGCAATTTCTTAAAGTAATATGAATTATGATTGGCTTTTATGTGGCGGTGGTGGACTTTATTTTAAGCTTTGTTATTTGTATAACCTCGTGTCGACATGTTTACATAATGAGTTATTCATATTTATTAATCCCCTCAGAAGTAATTCGCCTGTTTGCCATTATCAAGGCCATACAATATAGTGACATTAATTATCAGTGATATCAACTATGCATTTAACATTCAGTATAATAAGAGTGCGTATGTAAAAAGAAAGTAAAGCCATAAAGCTTAAATGAAACAGGTAGCTCTCACCATCAGTAATTCAAGTCATTGTCATGCCTATATGAAGGTGCCATCCTTCGCGGTATCTATATAGCATCATATCATTTAGGGTATTTATATCGGGGTTGCACCTCACTATAGTTACAATATGGACTACTTTGATTACATCCTTTGGAAGTTATTCAACCGGCCCAGAAGACAAGAGTAGCTTGCCAAGCAATAATAACATCATATAGTTTAGGCAAAAATGAAAGTAAAGCCCAAATCTTTTAACAGCAAACTTGCCACTTCATTTCCCCCAAATTTTCCACCCTGAATACTTTCCTCCCCTCATATAATTATGATAGCTCAACAGCCGGCCACAGAGATAAAATAAAATAGCTTTCTAAAAAGAAACAAACGGTCAAGCTTTGGCAAATCCTAATCCATATCCTTAATAAGGTAGCAGCCGATCAAACTTGGTAAGAACAACCTGAACACCCTCAAAGCACCAAAGTTCCTTTATCAGAACCCTAGCCGGCAAAAGCCAAAGTAATTAATTCATAAAATTTCCCCCAAATCTATAACCAATCAAGCTATAAACATCCACCATAAATCAATATTTAAAGACAAGAAAGGCAAAGAAAGGAGGAGCTCACAGTGCAGACGAATTCAACCTAAAACTGCCGGCCAAAGCTCAAAACCAACCCAGCCCAGCAGTAGGTGAGCAAGAAGGACAAAACCACTCCCAGTACTATCGACCATAGAGAAGTAGGCGCTGAGCATAGGGAAGAGAGCATAGGAAAGAAGAATCGCAGAAACCCTAGTAGTTTCGTGCCCGACATAAACTCCCGACCGGGGAGAAAGAAAAACCCGAGAGGGCAACATCGTTGATAAGCATATAAAAGCCAACAGCCCACCGCCTTACATGAATGCCTATACGCACACCAACTTCAAGCTCCTTTATCAGCACACCATATTAGCTTTTAGCATGAATTAAAGCAAACCAAGGTAACAGAGCTAAAATGCTAGTGGCACACCAATTTGCATATACGCACACCACTACATCACTTTCCTCTATTTAGCACCCCATTTTAATTCGGAGGCGACCTCTTAAACCATAATAATAACGTAACGGCAGTCAACCAAACCTTCCGGCGAAACATACACATAATTATATAAAGTGTGCCAAAATAAATAATATAGAAATATGTCGTATTCCGTTAAAAGCCTTGAAAACCCCATGGTGTCAAATAAATACTCAACTTTCGAAGGAACACCGAAGTGACATTGATTTGTATTTTCATCATAGGGGACAAACTGTTTATCTCATTTTATTATCAAGTTGGATCACTTCACATTTTGGGCCGTTACTGTAGCATCCCCAATCCTTCTAGACCCATTGGAAATGTTAGGGCATAGGGGTGAGGTGAGTGGCCTCAAGTGCCTTAGGCTAGGGTAGAAATTGCTAAGTGCACACCAAAGCTCAAGACTAACCTAACCCTAAGCCCCTCAACTAAGTCAATTGACCCTCAATTGTCAAAGTTGACCTCACTTATGATGCCCTAACCACCAAGGGAGACCTATAGAATGAGAAGTGCATTTGGGTGGGACCCAATTGCATGAAATTGACCAAAGTCAACTATAGGTCAACTTTAACCAAACTAAGTCAATTAGGATTCAATTGACCCTCAAATGTTCAAATTGACCTTACCATCACACTCTAAACTCTTTAAGGAACTCATTGGACCCAAAATCCCCATCATGGTGGGACCAATTGACCCCAATTGACCAAAGTCAAACTTTACCCAATTTTGGTCAAATCTACACCCTTTGATTAAATTGAATCAATTGGAGCCCCACCATGGACCAACCTATGTTGGGTAATGTTAAGGGACCCATGACCCACAAGTGGGGTCAGCCCACTCACCTTGGTTGACCAAAGTCAACCATGGTCAACATAGCCCATTAAAGGTTAATTTCAAGCCTAAATTGAAATGAACCCTAACACCAACCAATTAACCTCAATCATGGACCTTAGGCCTTGCCATCAGCCCTAGACTGAACTACACATTGAGCATGATTAAATCAATGGAGGGGGGGACTAAAAGTTGATCAAAAAGGCTAAAGCATAAAGCAAAAGGCTAAAAGCATTCCGCTCCTCTACACTCCTCCCCCCCCCCCCCCCCAATCAGTCTTTGCCTCTTCCTTGATTGCTGGGGGTCTGACCTTGACCCAGATGGAAGCAAGGAGGCTGGCAGCTGCAGGAGGGTGGTATCCATGGGAGAACTGAGGAGGCTCAAGTTCAAAACCAACCAAGGAGCCCTCCTCACTTCATTCCAGCCATCCCATTAGCTTCAGAGCACTGAGAGCAGACGAAAACAACATCTGGAGCGAAGCTTTAGCTGAAGAAACGAGTTCGGGAGCGGGATCGCCGGATCAAGGATTTTCCATGGCCAACCGCCGCCGGAGCCGCCGCCACGCACCAGCAATGGTTCGTTTCTCCTCCCCTCCCCTCATGCTAGCTTCTCATCACAAGAGATTGAAGGATCGGGCTCAATTGAGCCCAAATCCATTCATCAATTTCATGGAAATTGGCTCAAATCAAGCCACCCAGGCTCACCGGAAAACCCCCCTCCGGCCGCCATGTCACCGGGAGTTGTAGCCCCGACCACCACGAAGGTGGTGGCGGTGGTGGCCGGCCGTGGTAGCCACCAGGTGGCCGGGAAATGGGGGATGAAGTCGGCCCAGGACGGTGCAATCCCAGCCGTCGGCTGAAGGAAGAAGTTGAAGGAGGAGGGTTGGATTTGCGCCAAGATTCGTGCAGAGCCCTATTTATCCTTTAATTATTTAATTGATATCATTAGATTTCTGCCTATTTTATTCAGTCAACTTCAAATAGAAATTAAGGCCACTTAATGGCTGATGTAGAAAAAGTGCCCAACATGAAAGTTGTATGCCTTGGTCTTAAATTTCATATGGCTATGAGTTTAGGTCATTTGGTGACATACAGCTCCCTAGGGAGCTGTTTTACTAGGACTGGTCCAACACTAGGTCAGTCCATTAGAAAAATTACCTAGGTCAAACCCTTCAAGCTTTGGATCTGTGCTTTTAACCATGGGTCGGTATACCCTAGGGGCACCCCCTGCCAAAGGGGCAGCCCTTGGTGGACAATTTTACCTAGGGTTTTTGTGGTAGTTATGATATTTAAATTAAGTTGATTTTTGGAGCATTTGATGTCCAAATGACACCAAACTTTGGTGGCATACTCTTTCGTGCATGAGTAGTGCTTGTTTAAAATTTCACTCTATTTGGAGTTGATTTGATATGGAAAATAGGAAACCCTAATGAGGGCCTTTAAGGGTCAAATTAGGGTTTAGGTCATTTTGAGAGTTGAGTGTGTTAGCCTCCTCCCATCATGAGGGATATGTGGGTATGGATATAAAAATGCATGTGACACACCCTATTGGTCCATTTGGAGCCATTAGGGTGGTGTGACCTAAAACCCTAAGGGTAAACCCTTAAGGGTGCAAGGTGAGATTTGTGAAGGGCATAGGACCAAATGTTCTTGCCTTGGCTCAGAACTTTGTAGATATGTTTGTAGGAGCATAAAATGACCTAATTAATTAAATGAGAATTTTTAGAGATTTTTAAGTATTTTCTTCCTAATAAATGAAATTGTCACCCTTTCCTTAATAAAATGAAATGCATGGCCATAGGACCTTGTATGGTGTTTAAACTCCATCAGTGGCTGATTCGGGATGAAAATGTACTATAGTAATTTTGTTATGATTTATTGAAGTATTATTCCTTCTGTATGAAATTTTGAGTACTTGCTAGCTTAAGGCAATTTATTTTTGAAAAATATCAAATCATGGGGCAAAATTGTGAAACTTGGTTATCTGTCATTTAATGATATTATATGCCCATTATAATTAGTTGAAAGCTGGTAGAATTGTATTTCATGTACCTCATGTAGAAATTGGATTTTTCAACCCTTGAGTATTAAATCTTTTTAAAATATCAAATCATGAGGCAGTGTTATGATACTTGGATAACTGTGGTTTTATGTTAATATATGCCCATGACAAGAGTTTGGAAGCTTGTAGATTTATAATTCATGTACCTCATGTAGAAATTGGTAATTGCTACCTTTTGATGTTTAATCATTTTAAAATATCAAATCACATGGTAATGACACAATAATTTGACAGAGGACTTCAGGTCTCCATATGGACACTTGGTAATTTTTGTGAAATTTTCAAAAATGAAATACTATTTTTCCTGATTATAGTGGCATTTTGGTAATTATACAATTATGATGATTTAGTAGACCAGATGACATCCTAGGGTCATGTTACTCAGTGAACCACCATTTTATGGAATATTACCTTACTGATAATTTTCATGTAGCATGAGAAATCATTTTGAGGGTAGTTCATGTGTACTTTGCCTTAAGGTCTTAACTACTTTAAATTATATTAAATACCAATTTAATATGGAAAATTATGGAAATTGGAACTTACCCTATTAAGGTCAGTGGGAACCTTGGATAATTATTAGAGACCTTGGTGATGAATTTTTAGAAGGGTTCCCTCATGGGGTTGAAGGATAGTTCAAATAGTGGTCTGCGTTTAGTAAAAACATAATTCTGAGTTTTTGATAATTCAGACACCTAGGTAGTGGATAGGGATTATACACAATCAGTAAATGAGTTATAGTACACCATGATTTAAGGAGAGTCAATCCTAGAGTTAGTTGTGAGGTTGTGTTAGGGTTAATGTAGAAGGAAAGGAGGTACGGCCAATCCAATTGGGTCGGACGAGTGTTGCGCTAAGGCACTTTAACTTTATGGAATAATGAGGGTGATCCAAATGTTAACCACCAACTAAAGTAATTGTCCTGAGGAGGATGGTGGGGTTGAGCCCATTGATCCGCAGTACCGTTAGGGGCCCCTATGGAGTACACTGCGGGAAGTCCATGACTCATCCTAAATATAACACTAACTAAACTGTAGGCCAAAGTAGCCTAAGTAGGGATGCAAACTGGTATGGATCTCCTCCGGGAAGGAGATGTGTTGGGTCAGCTTGGGTGATAGTCCCCGGGCCGGAAGCTCGGGTAGACATTGTTAACACCTATTACTTAGTCAAATAGTGGCGAGTCTTCGGTACTAGGCTAGTCGTGTCACCGACGGTAGTACATTGACTCAGGTGAGGGTGAGGTTTAGAGGGCCAGTAAGTTTGAGTACCGCGGTCTGGAGGACAATCCCTAATAACCCACCCCGACCTTAAAGTCTGGTGGATTCCAGCAAGAGTACGCAGGAGCTCCGCTGTGGTCTTCTTAGCGTTGAGGCATACATGAGGTCTAGGCTTGGTAGTGACTATACCCGCCTAGGATGTGGAGTGCCCGATCCACTACCACCGTGAGCCACGACGGTCGGTACCCGAAAGGTTGGCTTCCTTTCAAACAAATTGGGAACTATAAAGGTTTGTGCGCATAGAGTCGTGTGGGTGAGTCACATTGCATAAACTCATTAAAACATCATAACCATAGCATAGCATAACCTATACATTAGCATACCCCCATCATATAAATTAGTATGGGCTCTTTTATATGATGGGTTACCGGACATCTTAACTTATATGTCGTATGGGCGTTCATATAAGTTAAGGTACGAATCTGTGATGGTAGTTTAGATTTACTTACTGCACTGCATTTTCTTTCTATTTACTGCTTATTCATTGCTTTACTTTACTGCCATATACTTGCACTATACTGGTAGCTAGTTTTTACTGCTTTACTTATACCTGCTAGATTAGTGCCATGTCACCACCTTCTTTGTTTACCCCTTGTTTTCCTCCGCTTCTTCCTCCCGCTCGGTTCCTAGGAGTCGTGGAGGGAGGCGAGGACAAAACGGCTTAGTCTTTATGACTAACGGTCGGTGTGACCGCAGGAGTCCGCGGAGACGGAGTTGTCCCGCACGCAGAAGGACGGGATGGCAGGACCTGAGCAGCAGATGCAGCGCACTACCACGACACCACAGGTTGATGATTAGATAGCTAGTCTTCCGCATTTTTGAGAGTTTTGATGTAGTCTTCCGCATGTTGTAGTGAGAGAGAGATAGTACCTTATTTTGGATATGTATCGGGCATAATCCCCCTTTTTGCTCGTACTTCTCTTTTGGACTTTCTGTTCTCATTATATACTTATATATGATGCTGTGATTGTGGACATGCCTTCTTTTATGTACTTACTTTTTGGCATAATTTACTTATGATCGTAAAGCCGGCAGGGTTGGTGCTGAGCGGTGTTGGTCGACCCGAGTGTCGGTGACACCGCAAGGTAGCGATTCTGGGCGAAGATCCACCTCAACCGTGCAATGCGGGAGAGGTTCGAGTTTTCAAGTACCCGAACGGGTTTTGGAAAAAGAGATCTTACAAATGGTATCACTGAACGAACGAACATAAGAGAACAGTCCACAATGTACTGGGTCACCCCGCTCGAGCTTAGTTTGCGGCAAACTAGGCAGCGGAAGCTATGGTGTGCCCATGTATGGAATCACATAAAATAGTCCAATAACCAATAAGTAGGCCCCAGTGAGCACGGAGCCTCATGTCAGCATTCCTCCCCCTCCGACTACCACTACTTTTCAGCAGTCAGAGTTGGGACAGACGTTAGGAGCCATCCTAGAGACCTTCAGGGCCCAGTCTGTCACGGCACCACTACCGAACCCAGGAGTGAACTGGCTGAGCACCTTCAGAGGTCTTTCCCCACCGACCTATTGAGGGACAGAGGATGCAGTGAAGACTGAGGAGTGGTTGGACACCATTCAGGAGATGCTGGCCGGCATCGGCTGCTCGATCGGCAAGGCAGTATTTTTGGCAGTGTCAGCTCTTGAGGCACATGCCAAGAGGTGGTGGAAGTCGCTATTGGAGACCACTTTCAGAGATAGGGAGTACTCAGATATCTCTTGGGACGAGTTTAGTACCACATTCCTAGATCACTTCATATCCAGCACGGACAGGGACGAGCTGGAAGAGAGGTTTCTACGCCTCACTCAGGGGACACGCTTGGTGATTGAGTACCAGAGGGAGTTCTCCCATTTAGCCAGGTTTGCGAGGTCTCATGCTACAGATGATCGTGCCCTTGCGAAGAGATTCTACAAGGGACTTCGAGACCCGATGAGGCAGGCACTCTTGTTTGTTTCTGAGGGCAGCCTGACTCAGATCATAGAGACAGCGAAGAAGCTAGAGGCAGATCAGATCGGTGTGCAGGGTAGAGTTAAGAGGCCAGCTGAGGCCATGTACCGGGGGGAGAGCAGCAGAGGCTCACAGTGGGGTAGAGTTATGAGACACCGGAGGGGTGGGGGACGTCCTCGTCCTCAGATTGCACCAGTACAGCAGTAGCCCCAGCCCTTACTAGCCCCACAACCCCTACGTACCTGGGGGCCCAGAGATTTGATGACCGGGGATGCGCTCTAGTGGTGTGCTATGAGTGCAACCATCCAGGTCACATCAAGGCCCATTGCCCTCGACGATTCCCTCCACCTCCTCCTCCACCACCACCAGCACCTCCGGCAGCCCCTCCAGCACAGCGGGGTCGAGGCCGAGGATGGGGTAGAGGCAGGGGAAATCACGGCAGAGGAAGGCATCAGGATCAGGCTTACGCCTTGGATCTTGCACAACCGAGGAACCCGGAGGAGGTTATTGCAGGTAATTTAATGCTTTCAGTATTTTGATTTATTACTGCTTAAATACTCCTGCATTTTTTTTTAATCTTCTAGTTTAGAAAATTAAACAAACAACCCAACTTCCCCAGGCATTATAGTGGTGTGCGGCAAGCCCGCCCACACCCTTTTCGATACTGGTGCCTCGCATAACTTTGTCTCCGAAGACTTTGTTAAGGGCTTGGAGCAGATCCATTATTACACAGGACCCATCAGGAGGGTGCGCCTCCCCAATGGATCAGAGATCGAGACGGCGGCCAAGTGCACCTTAAAGGTGACCATCGGCGGCCTAACGCTCGAAGCTCCAGCTTCGGTGCTGATACTCGCGGACTTCGACCTTATCTTTGGCATGACGTGGCTCGCGGGGAACCACGCCCAGATAGACTGACAAGCAAAGAGAGTGGTGGTGCGGCACGATACCACCTCCGCGACGTTCGAAGGTATTGAGCCGATCTCCCGCTCTTCTTTATCTTCTGTCCAGGTAGACAAGGCCCACGAGCAGGGCGACGAGGTATATCTTATGTGCTTCGAGATGGCGGAGGTGGAGTCCTCCTTATCAGACATCCCTATAGTACGAGACTTCTCCGACGTATTCCCGGAGAAGTTGCCCAGACTGCCACCGCATCGAGAGATAGATTTTCCGATTCAGCTGGTGCCAGGAGCGAGGCCCGTGTCTCGGGCACCAAACCGCATGGCACCCAGGGAGCTGGCAGAGTTTAGGGTGCAGTTGAGAGAGCTGGTAGATGCGGGTTTCGTCAGGCTGAGCTCTTCACCTTGGGGAGCGCCGGTGTTATTTGTGAAGAAGAAGGATGGGACGCTCAGATTGTGTATAGATTATCGGGAGCTCAACAGACTGACGGTGCGGAACACCTATCCGTTGCCGAGGATTGATGAGCTCTTCGATCAGTTGCATGGAGCTCACTGGTTCTCCAAGCTTGACTTGAGATCAGGGTACTATCAGCTACGGATCCGAGAGGAGGACATACCGAAGACAGCCTTCAGTTCCCGGTATGGATTGTATGAGTTCACAGTGATGCCCTTCGGGCTCACTAATGCCCCTTCAGCCTTCATGAGCATGATGAACAGGGTGTTCGAGGCCTTTCTCGATATCTTCGTTATCGTGTTTATCGACGACATTCTAGTATAATCCAGGACGGAGGAGGAGCATGTTGGGCATCTGGCCCTAGTATTGAGGAAGCTGAGAGAACACCAAATGTATGCGAAGTTCTCCAAGTGTCAATTTTGGCTACGGGAGGTGGCTTTTCTAGGACACATCATCAGTGGAGCAGGTCTGGCATTGGATCTGGCCAAAGTGCGGGCCGTTCATGAGTGGCCTCTACTACAGTCAGCTTCAGATGTGCGGAGCTTTCTAGGATTGGCGGGTTATTACCGGAAGTTTGTGGAAGGGTTCTCCAGGATTGCCCTTCCGCTCACTTCTTTGACCAAGAAGGATGCCCCATTCATCTGGACTCCGCAGTGTGAGGCGGCCTACTTGGAGCTGAAGGGCCGACTCACCTCTTCCCCCATCCTTGCACTTCCATCTGGGAAGGAAGGATTTCATGTTTACACAAACGCATCATTCCAGGGGTTGGGAGCAGTGTTGATGCAGCATGGTCACGTGATCGCGTACGCTTCCCGGCAGTTGAAGGTACACGAGAGGAACTATCCAGTGCATGACCTCGAGCTCGGAGCGGTCATTTTCGCCTTGAAGACCTGGAGGCACTATCTTTATGGGGTTCATTGTGAGATCTTCTCAGACCACAAGAACCTCAAGTATATTGATACGCAGAAGGACTTGAACCTACGTCAGCGGAGGTTGTTAGAGTTCTTGTGCGACTACACGTACACATTACATTACCATCCAGGCAAAGCCAACACCGTAGCGGATGCTTTGAGCAGGAGAGGAGGTGCACCAGGGGCAGAGAGTCGTGTGACGGCTATGGAGTTGATTCAGGCTTTGGAGGACATGCACATCACAGTTGTATCCAGGGCCGACCCCGAGACGTACATGGAGTATCTAGCGTCCTTGAATATTGTCTGCGATATTCGGGACCGCATTGGGGAGGCACAGTTGCAGGACCCTGCCTTGGAGCCAGTATTCAGATCGTAGGTGGACGGTGTGGCAGGGGACTATTCGTTGAGAGATGATCTTATTCACCATCGAGACTGAGTCTACATCCTAGCTGGAGGAGGTATTAGAGAGGAGGTGCTTGTGAAATTTTTCGGACCTTGTGAGAGTAAGCAGGAATAACAACTAGAGATACAAGCCAAACAACCAGAGACAATCTTAGGCGAACAAAACGATCTTTATTGATAGCAACACTTCAATTACAGGGCAAGACATGCTCGACGAGACATGATTTCGTCAGCACAAAACTTCAAAGAGAAAGAACAGAAAATGAAGATAACTGAGACCGCACGGTCTCTTGCCGAACTCAGCAGCTTGCCAGACCGCTGCTGCCAGACCGCAACCGTTCCCGATCTCGAAACTCCACCAAACCGCTGCACCAGACCGCTCCTTTGCCGACCTCCTGATTCCCGAACTCCAGCACCACAACTCCAAGCCGCAGACCGCCCGAACACTTTCAGAGGAAGAGGTGATCGCTGCCGCCCACACTATCCGCAGAAGCTGCACAAGGAAGAATTCAATCAGAGACCGCTCGGTCAGATAAACACAGACCGCAGGAACTAGGCAAACTCGGCTTACACTTGGTGTGTTCTTCTTGTTGCTACAGTGGCTCCCTATTTATAGGCGTGAGACCTGATCCAGTCACCACCCTATGAGATAGAGTCACCACCCATCAGACCGCGCGACCTTACCGGTCAACCCGCGTGATCACCGCAACCCTCCTGCTTCATTTTGGTGAGCGCCGACTTCACTCCAGACCGCGGGAGATCGCAACTCCCTTGGTCTGAACACGACTCCACATGGAGATCGCCAGACCGCCTAGAAGTCACCCACCACCTGTGTTCGCCTGAGACCGCAAACACAGCCAGCTCGCCCTCCTGGTCTCCTCCTGAGACCGCGAACTGAGACCGCGCGACTAAGAATGACTTAGTCCGCGAACTCCTTCAGAACCCTCTGGAAAGCCACCAGACCGGATTCAAGAGCCAACCCGTGCGGTCACGCCAGACCGGCACGTCTTTGAAGAGAACAACTTGTCACGCGGTCAGAGACAGACCGCGCGACCCTGAGGATGATCACCCGTCATGCGGTCACAGCCAGACCGCACGACCTCCTCCTCCAGCAGCCCTTGGACCAGACCAGCGGTCAACCCGGAAGCTGCAGCTGACCAATAGAACGGATCGCCATTGTCAGACCGCCAGACCGTGCGGTCACGCCAGACCGCCCGGTCTCTTCCCAGACCGCCCAGGTCCAAAAGCCTCCAAACTTCCACTTCAACAATTTCAACACTCCCCCTTGAAGTGGGAAGTGGAAACTAGCCCAAGTAGCTCCCTTAGCCGTGTGAACGGCCCCTTTGCCAGCGCCTTTGTGAAGATGTCTGCGACATTGTCCGCACTCCGCACATGCTCGACCGAAAGAGATCCCTCCAGCACCTTCTCCCGTATGAAGTGATGCTCGATCTCAATATGCTTGGTCCTCGCGTGACAAACTGGATTGGTTACCAGTTTGAGAGCACTCTCGTTGTCACCGCGTAGCAGAGTCGGCTCCCGAACCTCCTTGTGGACGTCTCCTACCAACCTCCTAAGCCAGATGGCTTCCTGAGCTGCCAAGGCCGAAGCCTTGTATTCCGCTTCCGTAGTAGAGACTGACACGGAATCCTGCTTCTTGCTGCACCATGATATAGCCGTAGGGCCCGCCATGAAGACGAATCCAGATGTCGACTTTCGATCATCCGAATCTCCCCCGTAATCGGCATCCATGTATCCATGCACCTCGAAGCCCGCATCCTTCCTGTATAGGAGACCCATGTCCGAGGTCGCCTTGACATACTTCAGAATGTTCTTGGCCGCTAGCAGATGAGGTACTCGTGGTTCCGCCATAAACCGACTCACCCTGCCCACTGCATATGCAATGTCCGGCCTCGTGATCGTCAGATAGATTAAGCTCCCAACCAGAGCTCGGAACACCAACGGATCTTGCATGATCCTTCCCTCATCCTTCCGAAGCTTCATAGCCTTCTCCAGAGGTGTGGAAGTGCACTTCCCTTCCTTCATGCCGAACCGCTCCACGATCCGCTCCGCATATCCGGCTTGGGTCACCAGCACTCCACCTTCCTTCCTCTGCACCTCAAGTCCAAGAAAATGGTGAAGCTCACCAAGATCTTTCATCTCGAACCTGATAGCCAGCTCGGCCCGAAGCTGTGCTACCTCCTCCTTCGAGTTCCCCGTTACGATCATATCGTCAACGTATAGCAGCACGATGACCTGAAGCTCCCCGCTCTTCTTGACGAACAAGCTTGAGTCTGAGTCTGAAGCCCCAAATCCACAGAATAAGAGATATTCTGCGATCTTCCCATACCACGCCCTCGGCGCTTGCTTCAACCCATACAGGGCCTTCTTCAACTTGCAAACATGCTCCGGAAAATCTTCAGACACAAAACCTGGTGGCTGGACCATGAAGATGTCCTTGTCAATCTCGCCGTACAAGAAAGCGTTCTTGACGTCGAGCTGCCAAATCTCCCATCCACTGAACGCCGCCAAGGCAATGATGAACCGAACTGAAGTCATTTTTGCCACCGGACTGAATGTCTCATCATAGTCTTCACCGTATTGCTGCGAAAACCCCCGAGCTACAAGACGAGCCTTGTAACGCTCGATACTGCCGTCAGCTTTCTTCTTCAGCTTGTAGACCCACTTGCATGTCACAGGAGCGATGCCCTTCGGCTTGGGCACAAGAGACCAGGTCTCATTCTTCTCGAGAGCTGCCATCTCTTCTTGCATCGCAACGTCCCACTCCTTCACGCCTTGGGCCTTCTCAAAGCTCGACGGCTCCCTCTCATCCAAGGGACCGGCAAAGAAACATGAGACAAAGCTCACTGCGTTTCCTCCTGTATAGCGATCAGGAGCGATGATCGCTCGCTTCGACCTCCTCAGCTCCTTCCCCTGAACCGCATTATCTTCAGCTGTTTCTTCCCTAGCTCCTCTTCCAGACGTGCTAGGAGCATTGCTCCCCCTGCTCCCTGAACCAGAAGCTCCCGTCTTAGAACTAGAAGGCGATGGACCACCTGGTGACACAGGTAGCTCCACCTGAAGATTTTCCACAGCTTGCTCCGGCTCCTCCACCCTGCTCTCTGGTAACTCCACTCCAGAGGACCCCCTGTAGGATGTCACCTCATCGAACACGACGTCGCGAGATACAACAAATCTCCGCGTCTCCGGGTCCATGCACTTCCACCCTTTCTTCCTCTCATCGTATCCCACAAAGACCAGCTTCCTAGCCTTCGCTTCTAGCTTTGTCCGAAGAGCATCAGGGATGTGCACGTAACAGGTGGAACCGAACACCCGAAGGTGTGCCACGCTTGGCTTCTCCTTGAACATCATCTCATGCGGGGTCAACATGTTGATGGGGCTCAGAGGCATCCTGTTGATGACGTAAGCAGCACAAGACATTCCCTCCGCCCAGAAGGACTTTGGGATACTCTTGGCATGCAGCCAACACTTGCAGGTCTCCGTCAGATGACGGATCTTCCGCTCTGCAACTCCGTTCTGTTGTGGAGTATGAGCACAAGTGAGCTCCCTCCGGATGCCTGCCTTCCTGCAAAAACTGGAGAACTCAGCAGAGGTGAACTCTCCTCCGTTGTCCGTCCTCAGCTTCTTGATCCGCAGATTCAGCCGACCTTCCACGAGCTCCTTGAATTCCACAAACTTGGCAAACGCTTCCGCCTTCTCCTTCAGGAAATATACCCAGACATATCTGGTGTAATCATCGATCAACACCAGCATATACCTGCTGCCTCCGAGGCTTGGGGTAGCAGTAGGTCCCATCAAGTCACCATGGATGCACTCCAACGGCTGACTACACTTTGTCTGTGACTTGTCAAACGGTAGTCGATGAGACTTGCCGAACTGACATCCCGCGCAGACGTGACCTTCTCCGTAGGAAGATAGACTTGGCAGGCCCTTGACCAGACCTCTCACCGCCATAGCTTTCAGCTTGTCCATCCCTACATGCCCCAACCTCTCATGCCATATCACGGCACCATCATTCGTCTTCATCTTGTCGACGTAGGAACTTGTTGATAAAACAAACAAGTCCTTTGCCCGTCTCCCGACGTGGACGACCTCGGCCTTCACGGCCTCTACATTTCGTAGAAATTTCACTTCTGTCGGGCCGAACAGAACGTGATACCCAGCGTCAACAGCGTTGGTCACGGAGAAGAGGTTTTTCTTCATTCCGGGCACATGATAGACACTCTTCAAGGTAAGTGGCCCTCTATCACTGCCCAAAGAAACAACCCCCACCTTCTCGACTGCATGCACAGTATTATCTGCAGTGATAATAGCATTGTTACCTGTGTACGGCTCTGCTGAAGAAAGCTTCGACTCGTCCCCGGTGAGGTGATGACCACACCCCGAGTCCACGATCCAGTCCTCCTGATAGTTGATAGTAGCCGAGGCTTCAACCGAAGCCGAGAAGGCTCCTCCCCATCCTCCATCAATGTGCCTGGCCTCCATTTCCACCTTTCCAGCAACATGCCCCGATTGAGTAACAACTGGGCATTCCTTCTTGAAGTGCCCAACCTTCCCGCACTTGAAGCATCTCGGACCTTCCCCCTTCTTCTTCCCGTCAGCCTTGGGAGCATACCCCCTTTCCTGCTGCCCAGAAGTTGAAGGCCCATAGCCTCCCGCGATCTTTTTCTTCTTCTCCCACTTCTTCTTCTTCCCTGAGAAGAGCACCTCGCCGTCTCCCCCAGTCACTGACACTCCCGCCATCTGCCTTGCCAGACTTTCCTGCGAAGCTAGCAGATTCTCCAGCTCTAGCAGAGACGGCTGATTTGCCCATCCCTGCACTGACGTCACAAAGGCAACATATTCCTTCCGCAGGCCGCGGATGATGTGCCTCTTCAGCTTCGCCTCAGAGATGGGCTCATCAGGATCCAGTGCTGATATCTCAGCGCAGAGATTCTTCATCTTCAAAAAGAAGTTTGAGATAGAAAGATCACCTTGAGCTGACCTCGCCAACTCATTCTCTAAGAACTGTAGCCTTGCTATATTCTTTTTGTTAAACAGCCCATCCAGGGCTCTCCAGATCTCAGCAGCTGATCCACACCCCAAGATGTGATCAAAGAGATCAGGTGAAATGGCACGCTTCAAGGTGAACTCGGCCTTGGCGTTGGTCTTCCTCCATGCCCTCACGGCCGGTCCATTATCACCTCCTTCTACTGCCTTCACCTCTTCTGTTTCATCTCCTCCTACCACCTCCCAGAGGTCCTCACCCAGAAGATAGCTCTGCATACACGACTTCCACTTCTTGAAGTTAGTCGATGTAAGCATCTCAATACCAAGACCTCTTGCAAAACCACCTTCCATTGCTCTTCCTCTGGTTCCTTCTTCACAAAGGCGATGGCTACTCTAAGTTATTCACTGCTCTTTCAACTCCAACCTAGCTCTGATACCATGTGAAATTTTTCGGACCTTGTGAGAGTAAGCAGGAATAACAACTAGAGATACAAGCCAAACAACCAGAGACAATCTTAGGCGAACAAAACGATCTTTATTGATAGCAACACTTCAATTACAGGGCAAGACATGCTCGACGAGACATGATTTCGTCAGCACAAAACTTCAAAGAGAAAGAACAGAAAATGAAGATAACTGAGACCGCACGGTCTCTTGCCGAACTCAGCAGCTTGCCAGACCGCTGCTGCCAGACCGCAACCGTTCCCGATCTCGAAACTCCACCAAACCGCTGCACCAGACCGCTCCTTTGCCGACCTCCTGATTCCCGAACTCCAGCACCACAACTCCAAGCCGCAGACCGCCCGAACACTTTCAGAGGAAGAGGTGATCGCTGCCGCCCACACTATCCGCAGAAGCTGCACAAGGAAGAATTCAATCAGAGACCGCTCGGTCAGATAAACACAGACCGCAGGAACTAGGCAAACTCGGCTTACACTTGGTGTGTTCTTCTTGTTGCTACAGTGGCTCCCTATTTATAGGCGTGAGACCTGATCCAGTCACCACCCTATGAGATAGAGTCACCACCCATCAGACCGCGCGACCTTACCGGTCAACCCGCGTGATCACCGCAACCCTCCTGCTTCATTTTGGTGAGCGCCGACTTCACTCCAGACCGCGGGAGATCGCAACTCCCTTGGTCTGAACACGACTCCACATGGAGATCGCCAGACCGCCTAGAAGTCACCCACCACCTGTGTTCGCCTGAGACCGCAAACACAGCCAGCTCGCCCTCCTGGTCTCCTCCTGAGACCGCGAACTGAGACCGCGCGACTAAGAATGACTTAGTCCGCGAACTCCTTCAGAACCCTCTGGAAAGCCACCAGACCGGATTCAAGAGCCAACCCGTGCGGTCACGCCAGACCAGCACGTCTTTGAAGAGAACAACTTGTCACGCGGTCAGAGACAGACCGCGCGACCCTGAGGATGATCACCCGTCATGCGGTCACAGCCAGACCGCACGACCTCCTCCTCCAGCAGCCCTTGGACCAGACCAGCGGTCAACCCGGAAGCTGCAGCTGACCAATAGAACGGATCGCCATTGTCAGACCGCCAGACCGTGCGGTCACGCCAGACCGCCCGGTCTCTTCCCAGACCGCCCAGGTCCAAAAGCCTCCAAACTTCCACTTCAACAATTTCAACAGTGCTTAGGGAGGCTCATTGCTCCCAGTACTCAGTGCATCCAGGGATCACGAAGATGGCAGCAGACCTTCGGAAGGTTATGTTTTGGCCAGGGATGAAGAGAGATATTATACAGTATGTGATGCACTGCGAGGGCTGGCAGCGAGTGAAGGCGGAGTGCAGGAGCCCGGGAGGATTGTTGCAGTCTTTACCAGTACCTGAGTGGAAGTTTGAGGATATATCGATGGATTTTTTGCATGGCCTACCCCGCTCCTGCTCTGGAAATGACTCGATATGGGTGATAGTGGACAGACTGACGAAGGTAGCTCGGTTTATTCCGGTACAGAAGGGGGGCCCAGTCGGTGACCTAGTCAGGGTGTTTGTGGAGCAGGTGGTTAGATATCACGGGGTGCCCAAGACGATTGTTTCAGATAGAGACGGACGCTTCACTTCGAGGGAGTGGAAGGTGGTCCAGGCTTACTTGGGATCCCAGTTGACATTTAGCACGGCGTTTTATCCACAGACTGACGGTCAGACTGAGCGCACCAACCGGACTATGGAGGACATACTGCGTTTGTGTATCCTTGATACCAGCAAGCCCTGGGAGAGATTGTTGCCTTTGATAGAGTTTTCCTATAACAACAGTCACCAGGCTAGCATTGGGATGGCACCTTATGCCGCACTGTATGGGAGGAAGTGTCGCACACCACTTTCCTGGATCCAGAACGAGGACTCGAGGTCGTTGGGTTCAGATTATAATGAGGCGACGGATGCGCAGGTAAGACTGATCAGGGAGCGGATGCTGGAGGCACAGAGCAGACAGGCGAAGTACTATGATGCGAGGCATCGTATGGTGGAGTTCCAGGTGGGAGAGCGGGTGTTCTTGAAGATTCGTCCTATGCATGGGGTTTCTCGAGTGCGGGGGCACAAGAAGCTCAGTCCTCGGTACGTGGGGCCTTATTTGATCCTGGAGCGGATCGGTCCTTTGGCGTACAGGCTAGAGCTACTGCCAGAGTTGGAGAACCTGCATGACGTCTTCCACGTCTCTTCACTTCGGAGAGCCCTGCTTCGTCCTGAGCAGCATGTTACATCTACTTCAGGCCCGGTGGCGCCCGATCGGTCAGTCCTACTGGAGCCCATCCGGATCGACGATACGGAGGTCTGAGTGCTGCGGCGGAAGAGTGTACCGTTGGTGAAGGTGTTGTGGTCCAACCATGGGCGAGAGGAGCACACATGGGAGCCCATGGACCTTATGCAACAACGCTACCCGGAACTCTTCACTTCAGGTACAACCTAAACCTCCTTGCAAATTTCCTTTACCTTATATTGCGTAGAACCCGTAGACCCGATCTTAAATTTCGGGGACGAAATAATTTTTTTTATTAGGATTTGTAGCATCCCCAATCCTTCTAGACCCATTGGAAATGTTAGGGCATAGGGGTGAGGTGAGTGGCCTCAAGTGCCTTAGGCTAGGGTAGAAATTGCTAAGTGCACACCAAAGCTCAAGACTAACCTAACCCTAAGCTTCTCAACTAAGTCAATTGACCCTCAATTGTCCAAGTTTACCTCACTTATGATGCCCTAACCTCCAAGGGAGGCTTATAGGATGAGAAGTGCATTTGGGTGGGACCCAATTGCATGAAATTGACCAAAGTCAACTATATGTCAACTTTAACCAAACTAAGTCAATTAGGATTCAATTGACCCTCAAATGTTCAAATTGACCTTACCAACACACTCTAAACACTTTAAGGAACTCATTGGACCCAAAAGCCCCATCATGGTGGGACGAATTGACCCCAATTGACCAAAGTCAAACTTTACCCAATTTTGGTCAAATCTACACCCTTTGATTAAATTGAACCAATTGGAGCCCCACCATGGACCAACCTATGTTAGGTGATGTTAAGGGACCCATGACCCCCAAGTGGGGTCAACCCACTCACCTTGGTTGACCAAAGTCAACCATGGTCAACATAGCCCATTAAAGGTTAATTTCAAGCCTAAATTGAAATGAACCCTAACACCAACCAATTAACCTCAATCATGGACCTTAGGCCTTGCCATCAGCCCTAGATTGAACTACACATTGAGCATGATTAAATAAATGGAGGGGGGGACCAAAAGTTGATCAAAAAGGTTAAAGCATAAAGCAAAAGGCTAAAAGCATTCCCCTCCTCTACACTCCTGCCCCCCCTCCCCCCCCCCCCCCCCCCCCCCCCCCCCCCCCCCCCCCCCCCCCCCCCCCCCCCAATCAGTCTTAGACCCTTCCCTGATTTCTGGGGGTCTGACCTTGACCCAGATGGAAGCAAGGAGGCTGGCAGCTGCAGGAGGGTGGCATCCATGGGAGAACCGAGGAGGCTCAAGTTCAAAACCAACCAAGGAGCCCTTCTCACTTCATTCCAGCCATCCCATTAGCTTCAGAGCACGGAGAGCAGACGAAAACAACATCTGGAGTGAAGCTTTAGCTGAAGAAACGAGTTCGGGAGCGGGATCGCCGGAGCAAGGATTTTCCATGGCCAACCGCCGCCGGAGCCGCCGCCACGCACCAGCAATGGTTCGTTTCTCCTCCCCTCCCCTCATGCTAGCTTCTCATCACAAGAGATTGAAGGATCGGGCTCAATTGAGCCCGAATCCATTCGTCGATTTCATGGAAATCGACTCAAATCAAGCCACCCAGGCTCGCCGGAAAACCCCCCGCCGGCCGCCATGTCGCAGGGAGTTGTAGCCCCGACCACAACGAAGGTGGTGGCGGTGGTGGCCGGCCGTGGTGGCCACCAGGTGGCCGGGAAATGGGGGAGGAAGTCAGCCCAGGACGGTGCAATCCCAGCCGTCGGCGGAAGGAAGAAGATAAAGGAGGAGGGATGGATTTGCGCCAAGATTCGTGCAGAGCCCTATTTATCCTTTAATTATTTAATTGATATCATTAGATTTCTGCCTATTTTATTCAGTCAACTTCAAATAGAAATTACGGTCACTTAATGGCCGATGTAGAAAAAGTGCCCAACATGAAAGTTGTAGTCCTTGGTCGTAACTTTCATATGGCCTTGAGTTTAGGTCATTTGGTGACTTACAGCTTCCTAGGGAGCTGTTTTACTAGGACTAGTCCTACACTAGGTCAGTCCATTAGAAAAATTACCTAGGTCAAACCCTTAAAGCTTTGGATCTGTGCTTTTAACCATGTGTTGGTATACCCTAGGGGCACCCCCTGCCAAAGGGGCAGCCCTTGGTGGACAATTTTACCTAGGGTTTTGTGGTAGTTATGATATTTAAATTAAGTTGATTTTAGGAGCATTTGATGTCCAAATGACACCAAACTTTGGTGACATACTCTTTAGTGCATTAGTAGTGCTTGCCTAAAATTTCACTCTATTTGGATTTGATTTGATATGGAAAATAGGAAACCCTAATGAGGGCCTTTAAGGTTCAAATTAGGGTTTAGGTCATTTTGAGGAGTTGAGTGTGTTAGCCTCCTCCCATCATGAGGGCTATGTGGGTATCGATATACAAATGCATGTGACACACCCTATTGGTCCATTTGGAGCCATTAGGGTGGTGTGACCTAAAACCCTAAGGGTAAACCCTTAAGGGAGCAAGGTGAGATTTGTGAAGGGCATAGGACCAAATGTTCTTGCCTTGGCTCAGAACTTTGTAGATATGTTTGCAGGAGCATAAAATGACCTAGTTAATTAAATGAGAATTTTTAGAGATATTTAAGTATTTTCTTTCTAATAAATGAAATTGTCACCCTTTCCTTAATAAAATGAAATGCATGGTCATAGGACCTTGTATGGTGTTGAAACTCCATCAGTGGCTGATTAGGGATGAAAATGTACTATAGTAATTTTTTTATGATTTATTGAAGTATTATTCCTTGTGTAGGAACTTTTGAGTACTTGCTAGCTTAAGGGAATTTATTTTTGAAAAATATCAAATCATGGGGCAAAATTGTGAAACTTGGTTATCTATCATTTAATGCTATTATATGCCCATGATAATTAGTTGGAAGCTGGTAGAATTGTATTTCATGTACCTCATGTAGAAATTGGATTTTCAACTCTTGAGTATTAAATATTTTTAAAATATCAAATCATGAGGCAGTGTTATGATACTTGGTTAACTGTGGTTTTATGTTAATATATGCCCATGACAAGAGTTTGGAAGCTTGTAGATTTATAATTCATGTACCTCATGTAGAAATAGGTAATTGCTACTTTTGGATGTTTAATCATTTTAAAATATTAAATCACATGGTAATGACACAATAATTTGACAGAGGACTCTAGGTCCCCATATGGACACTTGGTATTTTTTGTGGAATTTTCAGAAATGAAATACTACTTTTCCTGATTATAGTGGCATTTTGGTAATTATACAATTATGATGATTTAGTAGACCAGATGACATCCTAGTGTCATGTTACTCAGTGAACCACCATTTTATGGAATATTACCTTACTGATAATTTTCATTTAGCATGAGGAATCATTTTGAGGGTAGTTCATGTATAATTTGCCTTAAGGCCTTAACTACTTTAAATTATATTAAATACCAATTTAATATGGAAAACTATGGAAATTGGCACTTACCCTTATAAGGTCAGTGGCAACCTTGGATAATTATTAGAGACCTTGGTGATGAATTTTTAGAAGGGTTCCCTCATGGGGTTGAAGGATAGTTCAAATAGTGGTCTGCGTTTAGTAAAAATAGAATTCTGAGTTTTTGATAATTCAGACCCCTAGGTAGTGGATAGGGATTATACCCAATCAGTAAATGAGTTATATCACACCATAATTTAAGGAGGGTCAACCCTAGAGTTAGTTGTGAGGTTGTGTTAGGGTTAATGTAGAAGGAAAGGAGGTACGGCCAATCCAATTGGGCCGGACGGGTGTTGGGCTAAGGCACTTTAATTTTATGGAATAATGAGGGTGATCCAAATGTTAACCACCAACTAAAGTAATTGTCTTGAGGAGGATGGTGGGGTTGAGACCATTGATCCGTAGTACCGTTAGGGGCCCCTGTGGAGTACACCGCCGGAAGTCCAAGACTCATCCTAAATATAACACTAACTAAACTGTAGGCAAGAGTAGCCTAATTAGGGATGCAAAATGGTATGTATCTCCTCCGGGAAGGAGATGGGTTGGGTCAGCTTGGGTGATAGTCCCCGGGCCGGAAGCTCGGGTAGACATTGTTAACACCTGTCACTTAGTCAAATAGGGGCGAGTCTTCGGTACTAGGCTAGTCGTGTCACCGACGGTAGTACATTGACTCAGGTGAGGGTGAGGTTTAGAGGTCCGGTAAGTTTGAGTACCGCGGTCTGGAGGACAATCCCCAATAACCCACCCCGACCTTAAAGTCTGGTGGATTCCAGCAAGAGTACGCAGGAGCTCAGCTGTGGTGTTCTTAGCGTTGAGGCGTACATAAGGTCTAGGCTTGGTAGTGACTATACCCGCCTAGGATGTGGAGTGCCCGATCCACTACCACCATGAGCCATGACGGTCGGTACCCGAAAGGTTGGCTTCCTTTCAAACAAATTGGGAACTATAAAGGTCTGTGCGCATAGAGTCGTGTGGGTGAGTCACATTGCATAAACTCATTAAAACATCATAACCATAGCATAACATATACATTAGCATACCCCCATCATATAAATTAGTATGGGCTCTTTTATATGATGGGTTACTGGACATCTTAACTTATATGTCGTATGGGCGTTCATATAAGTTAAGGTACGAATCTGTGATGGTAGTTTAGATTTACTTACTGCACTGCATTTTCTTTCTATTTACTGCTTATTCATTGCTCTACTTTACTGACATATACTTGCACTATACTGCTAGCTAGTTTTTACATCTTTACTTATACCTGCTAGATTAGTGCCATGTCACCACCTTCTTTGTTTACCCCTTGTTGTCCTCCGCTTCTTCCTCCCGCTCGGTTCCTAGGAGTCGTGGAGGGAGGCGAGGATAAAATGGCTTAGTCTTTATGACTAACGGTCGGTGTGACCGCTGGAGTCCGAGGAGACGGATTTGTCCCGCGTGCAGCAGGACGGGATGGCAGGACCTGAGCAGCAGATGCAGCGCACTACCACGACGCCACAGGTTGATGATTAGATAGCTAGTCTTCCGCATTTTTGAGAGTTTTGATGTAGTCTTCCGCATGTTGTAGTGAGAGAGAGATAGTACCTTATTTTGGATATGTATCAGGCATAAGCCCCCTTTTTGCTCGTACTTCTCTTTTGGACTTTCTGTTCTCATTAAATACTTATATATGATGCTGTGATTGTGGACATGCCTTCTTTTATGTACTTACTTTTTGGCATAAATTTACTTATGATCGTAAAGCCGGCAGGGTTGGTGCTGAGCGGTGTTGGTCGACCCGAGTGTCGGTGACACCGCAAGGCAGCGATTCTAGGCGAAGATCCACCTCAACCGTGCGATGCGGGAGAGGTTCGAGTTGTCAAGTACCCGAACAGGTTTTGGAAAAAGAGATCTTACAGTTACACATAGCCTTGCTCTAGTAGCTCTTTTAATTGAACCTTCAGTTCAGCAAATTCCTTTGGCGTTATCTGTTACGGTGAGCGTGACACAGGTTTGGCACCTGGCACCAACTCAATACAGAAATTGATCTCCCACTGAGGTGGAGCCCCAGGGAGTTCATCAGGGAACATGTCAGCATACTCTACTACAATTGGGACATCACTTATACTGGGCTTAGGCATTGAAGCCTCCAACAAGGTGAAGAACAACTCCGTGCACTTTCTCACCGCCTTAACCTCCTAGAGAGCAGACATTAGCATCTTGCTCGCTCCTCGCATACCCACAAATGTGGTTTCGTCGCCGGTGTTCTTCCTAAAAGTAATCTCCTTCGAATTGCAATTAATGCATGTCCGCTGCTCCGAGATCCAGTCCATGCCAAAGATCACGTCGAACTCAGCTAGCGACAATAGTGATGCTTCCAAGTTGAAATCTTGATTTTTGGTCTGCACCTTTACACGGCTCTTCCTATCTGCGCTCATTCTAGATCCATTGGGCAACACTACCTCCACTCTACCTTCTACCATGGTAGATGGCACTCCGATTTCCACAACAAAGTCCTTGGACAGAAAGGAGTGTGATGCTCCCATATCGAAAAGAGCTCTCGCCAGATAGTTGAAAATTACGACAAAACCTGTAATGACATCTGTTTGTCGGATAGCTTCTTGCTGTCCAAGCGAGTAAACTCTCGGCTGGGTTGAAATGTGTTGGGAAGCAGAAGACTCCGCAGCTTTGCCCTTTTCCGCATTACCCGCAGCACGAGCATAGTCCATCGCTCGGTTTTCCGGTCTCGGGGGACCACTTCGACACACACGTGCTTTGTGTCCTACCTTTCCGCAAGTGAAATATGTAATAGGACCATGTGCAGTCGTAGCTCCTGCACGCTAGAGCGAGTTGGTTCTGCAGGCTTGAACTTTCTTTTGTTCCTCCTGAACTCAGATTTGGATTTTGAAGCTGGTACAAGGAATTCAGGCTTCTTTGCAGTATGGCCTTTTGCCTGCACTCTCTTCATATCCAACTCCAGAGATCTGGCAGTTTGCACCATAATATGGAAACCAAAAGTCATTGGGCCTGCTAGGAGCATCCTTAACTCGTATCGAATCCCTTCATAAAACATATTAATTTTTGCTTCCTCGTCTTCCACCAAAGACCCCACATAACAACTAAGTTTGGTAAACTCGTGCATGTATTCGTCAACCGAATGATCACCTTGAGTTAACCGCAAAAACTAATTTTGCCACGCAATTCGCTGGGCAGAGGGGATAAACCTCTGGAGCATTCTTGAGAACTCTGCCAATGAGACGTCAGTAATATCTCTACCGGCTAGCTTCTTTAGTTGTTGTCGCTCTTAGCGTTTTCTTTACTGTTGACAGCCAATTCTCTACCTCTGTTGTGGATTTGGTCCCCGAAAAGGTTGGAGGGTTGAATATCAGAAAGTGCTTCAACTGCTGGTCACGCGCTCTTCCCACAGCCACCTGTTCAACTCTATGTTCCACCCTGGGCTCTACTGCAGGTTCTGTTCTCAGCTCCACTGCAACCACAGGCACCGGGGCCACATTAGGAGTAGAGATAGTAGGTTGTGCAAGCCGCCCAGTCTGACTATTGATCATCGCGAAGACTGCTTTAGTGACTAATCTAACCATCTCAGCAGAAGGAGTGGTCGTTGGTACCTCAACAGACGCCCTACTTTCAGCAGTGTTACGGGGTCGAGACTGCCCCACACCACTCCTAGTCCTCTATAATCGTGCAACACACAATTTAGTGACCGAAAACATAGTACAATATCAATCAAGGAACGCTCAGGTTCTGCAAACAAGCATGTTTTTCATTCCTAAGTGGACATTCTTATTAGTTTCTAGCATTTTAGGTTAATGCACATCACATGCACTCCACCCCTTTAAAGGAATTTGGCCTCGAATTTGCTAAACTACGGATCGATTCCTAAAGTCCATAACCCACAGGTCGGAGGATCGAAACCTCCCTCTGATACCAAATTGTAACACCTTGCCAGTACAAATAATATAATAGTAAGTCCGGTCGGGACCCCACGCCATACAATACACACTAGTTAGGCATTATAAGGTGATAAACAGAAAAAGAACTACAACTACACAAGAGTACATAAAGCGTAAGTGGAAGCATTTGATTTAAAACATCTTTTAGAACCGTCCACTATCCCAGGAATGAAACAAAAGAGTTACGGACTTAAGGCCTTACATTTAAACAAATGTACCAAACTCAAAACAAACATACATCGGCATGCATGCTGGCAAAATAATGAAAGCAGGAAAAGGGAGGTTGGCCTTCAAGGGCCAACACAGCAAACGGGACACCAGCCACTACTTTCCAATTGGCTCACCAGCACCTGCACCAACATCAAATAAGAGGTAAACGAGGGTCAGTTATGAGCTAACCATAAACCGCGTAACGATCCCACACCACCCCCCCCCCCCCGGCCATTTAGCCAGCTCAGGGGCGTGTCACCTCTAATCCTGCAAGCAAGCGGTACATGCAACATGTAATCATAAAAGAAAGTGCAACTACCACTACACAGGGTGAGGTTTCAAGCACAATCAATCTTCTAGGTTGAACATCAAAGTAAAGGGAACCTAGGTATGCACATGATGTTGGTTGGGTTCACCCAGAGGATTCCGGCAACTGCCTAGCAACCACATGAGGCTAACAAACATCAATCCACAAGCACTCCACCCTAAGCAACAACCTTAGGTGGGCAAACTAGAGCTTCTGGCCTGTCTAGGTAAACACCTTCTACGACCTCTCCCATGATCCCGCGGCTTTACAAGAGGTAACTACCTCCTACCGTTCTGCATGGAAACGAGTTCGGTTCCGCCATTGCCCGGGATCTAACCGTCGTGGTCACTCAGCACGACGTGGGTACAGCTTCGCCTTGGCCTGTATGGGTTTAACACGTTCAAATGTTATAATAAAATGATGGTGTCACGCACCTAATCCCTCCCAGGGGAGCTTAGGCTTCGCCCACAAAACAACTAAAGGAGGTACAAGATAGCTCCACTTCAAATCTCATGGTGAAGGTTTGCCTTCCACCACTTTCCAAGCATGGGGCTTCCGTTAGGCTCTCCGAAAGACATCTAACGCATAAGTCACGCAATGCAATGACAAACCTAACAGAGTCATTATCCGACACGCATTCTAGGCTTAACTTAAATGCAATGTCACAATTCAAGCATCATCGATCCTAGCACACGGCCACGAATAGGCTTCACACACAATGCCTAAATCCGTACATCTATCGGATTTCTACATGAAATAATGTTGGACACGGACACAATCAACCTGGAGTTCCGAAAAACTTAAGGAAATCCTACACTTCACCCATTTGGTGAAAGGGAAACTTTATGCAAGCAAGAAAAAGGAATGAGAGGACAAAAACACGTCCTACAACTGGGAGGAAGGATCGTTACCCTTGGAGATTTCTTCGGCACCATAGATCTGAGATTCCAATTGGATAGGAAGAACCGCACCGGGCTGCTCTCTACAGATCTAGAAACGTCTCGCAATTTGGAGTTTCAGAGCTCCATTAATGGCCGAAAGAGCTTCCTCTTCCTCCTTGCCTCTCTTCCTTCTCAAGCTTAGGAGAGATAAAAGACTTAAAGTTATGAGGGGAAATGGTCATAGGCCAAGACCTAATAATTTCCAGCAATATCTCTCAGTCGTTGGATCAAGATCCAAAGGATTTGACCGCTCTGATCTCCGGTTCAACATTTCAATACGGAGCAGAACAAAAAGGGCACGCGATCAGTGGTCGTGCGAGAAGGATTCCTCCTGATCGTGCGAGAACAACCTGTAGCAGAATGGCAAGCCAAAAATAGTGCATGATCAAAGGCACTCGACCAGTGGTCGTGCGAGAAGAAATCCTGTGAACGTGCGAACCGCTCCGGTGGGAAAATGGGCAATGCGCATGACCAGTGGTCATGCACCTGATTGTGCATGAACAATCACGCACGACCAGGGGACTATTGGGCTAAAACAATGGCCCAACCCCGCACTCCGAGCGTAGTATTACCATGCAGCGTTAGCTCGTAGAACAGTAAAATTTGGGGTGATACACAGGTGTGATTCCGCCAGGAGCAACTAGAAGGTCGGGCTCCTGGGCCGGTGGAATATCTCCAAGGGCAGGTGTGGTGGTGGGGGGAATGGCATTCGCCTGGTTGATCCCAGGACTACCCTCCGTCACCTGCAGGTTCTGCGAGTGATTGAAATTATTAAGATATCGCGCCAGCAGGGTTAGATTTAAAGCGAGATAGAATATAATACATCGGCGGTGTTGTCGGGAGGGATGCTGGACAGGGGAGGAGTCTCTGGCGCTGACTCCCTCAGCGACAGGTTTCGCCGGACCACCCTGGCCTTCTTCAGCCGGTAAGTCTTAGAAGGATCTCTCTTTGACGAGAGCCAGGGGATATACCGAGTGAACCTGAAGGTATTCTCCTCCTGAGCGGCAGCAAGGGCTCCATCAATCCTTGCGAGAGCAGCCTCGGCGTCGGCCTCATGAACAAAATTTTGAATGGCGAAAGCTCAAAGGCGAAGAAGAGACAGTAATAGGAAAACAGGTGTTCTCAAGGCAGCATTCCGGGGTATATTTATAGCAGAAGGGAGGGGCCCGCCAAAAAGATTCCCTCCAGGTCAGCAAGGCACTCGCAGAATATTGGGGGTTGGGCTGTTCTTTCTGAGCGTAGGACTCACTCGCAAAGAGCGGGGATTGTGTACAACCCCATATTTGTCGAGTGGGTCCCAAAGGTCCAAAAGGCAGGCAAGATAGGTCAAGAAGGGCACTCGCCAAGGTCGGGAGAGGCAAGGGAGCCTCAGGGCAAGTACGAGCCTCTTTCGCAAAGCACTCGCTCCCTTAGAAGTACAAATGCGATGAGGCCTGGCAAGTGGTGCCTTCACAGACCACTCACCCAGTAGAACCTAGTGTGTGAGAGGCCTGGCGATTGGTGCCTTCAAGGACCACTCGCCAAGAAGGCTTTAGTGGGGAAATGACCTAGATGCCATTCGTGGGCTGCCAATAGTCCTTCAGAATAGCGGAGTTAGACTGTAGCAGACCAATTAGGGTGTGATTAGTAAAACTAAAATGCGGATTTATGTTATTTGCAGACCAGACTAGAGAATCTACAAATAGACACTTAAGGGCACCTTGGAGGGGATCCGATATTTTAGGCTCTCTCCTCCTAGGAAAGTTTTGGTTGGCTGCAAGTGCCCTTCAAGGTGCCCGGCTGAGCATTGGTTTGGGACGGGAAGCTCTCTAAGATCTTCTGGGTGTGTGGCGGGACCTCCTCGCTGTAGGCTTGGGTCTGTTCATATTTCTTCATCCACAGTCAAGAGTGTAAGTGATGGATAAGTAGGTGCAGGCTACACCCCCTAGTGGGTCCGAACTCAAGTGATCGATTGCCGGTTTCAACAACTGTCATGTTCGTTACAAGTCCAGTCACACCCGTGACACTCAAAAGTCACAGTCGTGACATATCTGTTGGCGCCTTTACTCCCCCGATACCGGTCAAAGATTCTTCTTTGACTGTCACGCCCGTGACAGTCAAGTTACGCCATGGTCACGGGCATCACCCTGAGGCGTGACCTCTCGAGACTCTTTTTTTACCGACGAGCATGGATTCCGTGCCGATTGGACCTCTCCAGTTACAGGCCCTCGATCACGGGCATGACCGAGGGCGTGACTCTTGAATTTTTCCCTATTTAATCACCGCCTCCCCCTCTCTTTTCTCCACACCTTCTCATACTCTCCTCTCCTCTTTTCTCTCTTCTTTAAGCCGATTTCTACATTCTTCCCTTCCTAATGGCCCCCCGCAGTCACAATTCCATTGGCGAGTCCTCCTCTTCACTCCCTGATGACTCCCTCACTACCGATGCCATGCTCAATTTTCCATTCCCGCGCTCACCAAGACCGGAGTGAACGCCTCCGTGGGAAGGAATCTGGAGTCTTCCGCATCATCGATTGGAGCGTCCTCACCATCTTTGGGCAGGCTGCAGCGGTGCGGAATTTTTTTACTACTCTGGGATGGGCCGCCTTGTGCTCCATTTCGGAGTCGGCATATTCGAGCTTACGGTGGAGTTTTTATCCTCGTTCAAATTTCGCTGGGCCAGGGCCGACAACGTGCTCGAATTCAGGATGGGCGGACTTTCGAAAAGTCTTATTTTGCGTCAGATCAATATTCTCATGGGCTTTTGCCACGAGGCTTTCACCCTTACAGAGGCCTACACCGCCCTCACCCTCGATTTCCCCTGCGACTACAACCTTCATGGATTTTGGGCGGAAATCAGTAACGACCCCATTCCGTATTCGCCCAATAAATCCAAGGGAAGTCATCTCCTTTCAACCGCCTTACGCTATCTCCACTACCTCCTCACTTTCACACTTTCCTATCGCGGCGATAGCCATAGAAAAGTGACCTGCATAGACATACTATATTTATATAGTATGCATGAACGGGTCCCCCTCAATCTTGGTTCGGAGCTTGCGATATTGTTTCGGCATCAGGCCGACAATCGGAGGCTAAGTGCGCTACATGGAGACCCCTTTGTCACTTATCTGACCAAGCGTTTGGGGCTTTGGGATGCACTTCCTCCCATGACTCAACTCCAAGCGCCCGTGCCTATCACGTTCCAACACCTTCGGGCCCTTGGTTTGATGCATCGACGTGGACAAAAATTCGAGGCGGTGCCCGACGAGGTTGGTGGCGACCCGATCGATATTGAATTTGAGGCAGATTCCGGAGGCATTCCCCCCGCTCCACAGTCTCTGTCACAACCCGCATTTTCCCATGAATTTAATAAATATTATCAGATCAAGGGGAAAATATGCGTTATGATGGCACGCCCTGCAGGGGACAGCTACAGACGCTCTGGCAGCCACTACTCACAAAAATTTATAAAAAGACAAAAGTATGTTTGAGTTAAATAGAGAATTTACATTTTTAGCTTGAGACTGTGCCCCTCGGTCCAGTGGATAAACTAGTCCACAAGTAGAAAACTATACATACGCAGCGGAAAAATAGGTTCATTTTATCCCATATGGGCATGAAGATCGAAAATTCCAGCAATGATATGCACATCTCCAGATTTAGTATGAGTAAATAAGAAGTTTTCTACAATCTTCAAAGTAGGTGACATTTACATAAAATCATGCTATGCAAGAATGTCATTTGCTATACATAAAATAACTCATGCATCCTAACATAAAACTTCCTAGAGAGCAAGTATGTAAACTAACCAGAAAGTAACAGCAGAAAAGCAAGCAAGTAAATCTAACACTGGGAAACCAAAGCGACAACTGAAGCAAAGGAACAACTACCTCGCAACAGAGAGGGGAAAGCGGACACCTGCAACTAACCGCAGCTCCGAAAACACCAACTCTACCACCCAAATTGCTACTGCTCTGAGCCTGAGACATTCAAAAGAAAAGAATGCCTCATCAAGAAGGTGCAAGTGGAAACAAGAATTAAACCAAGGATTTCATTAAACAAGGGTTAACAACAATAAAAAATTATTGATTGCAGAAAAAGAGGAAATGACATATCAACATTAATAAGCTTACAACAACCCGAGCCAGCTCAAACGAGTGCACTTGGTAAGAGAAATGCATACACCAAAGTAATGGCTATATATATATATATAATAAACATATATACACATATATGTTTCAAAGCACTTGAGATTGATCAGCTCGAGAAAAAGGGCATCATTTAACATTGGGCAAAACACAAGGACTCGGGTGTAGAATCCACAAATAAATGACACTGCGATGGTGTTTCATTCCACAAAATGCTCGCAGCCCAACAAACAAATAGGAGTGTTGCGGCGGCGGCTCCAATCCACACAAACCAACTTCCCAACAGAGGCACTGTGGCGGTAACTCTTATCTCACACAACCAATAGACTCCAACAGAGCATCCCTAGCTCACATAACCAATAGAGCAAACCTCGCTCTTCATAACCATCAGGCCAACAAAAGAGTGCCAGGCAGGAAAATAGGACTACATATGGTTTTAACAACAACTCATGATGAGAGAATCAGTAAGCACAAGATTTAGCAATTAATCATTAGATCAAGATTCAACTTGTAAAAAGGTTGAAGATTTCAGCAAGCCGACACCATGCAAGACTTGGTGTCGGAACACGATAATGATAAGCTTAATACAAAGGCCAAACACTAGAATAATATTCAACGGTTCATTGGAAAACACTCAGTGAGTCCAAACATTACTCACAATGAACTTCTCATAACAACGCGACGAAAACCACGAAATAACACTACAAATGATCACTTAACATTACGGGACATCTCAACGAATAAAGCATAACTTCATCTAATGTCTCAACAAATGAACTCAACGAGCTCAACATCATAAATTAGGATACCCGGGAACACTCGGCAGAAAGGACTTATATTATTGATGAAGCAATGCAGGATAAACGATGAAATCGACAGAAAGACTTAACAAAAGTCGACAGGAAGACTAAACAAAAGAAGTCGACTATAAGCTTAATAAAAGAAGTCGATTGGAAGCTTAATAAAAGAATCGGCTGGAAGAGGGCCTGATCGACGGGACAGGAGCCCGATCGACGGGACGGGAGCCCGATCAACGGGAGGTCCCATCAATTCATTCTTAGAAGATCGCAGAATCGACTTCCCTGCCCTCTCCCGTCTTTCGACGGGACGGGATGTCGATCGACGGGACTAGATGTTGATTTTTACTTGAGATACACAAAATTTCTTCTGCCTACCAAAACATTCTACCAGAGTTCAAACTCAACTCCAGGACACAAGAAAAAGTTCAAAGAAACAAATAAACATTCATAGGAAGGGTAATCTTTTCTAAACCTAGGGAAGAGAAACAAAACAAGGAAAAGGGGAAATCGACGGGCGGTCCCGTCGATCGAAAGGACCCTCCATCGATCGACGGTACATTCCGTCGATTTCCACTTACAGATCTGGGAAAACGACTTACTCAGCTGCTTCCCCCCTCATCCCCCCCCCCCCCCCCCCCCCCCTCGATCGACAAGACGGTCTCTTGTCCCGTCTATTTTGACTTAAAGAACTGAGAAAACAACTTACTCAGCTTCTTCCCACCGATCAACGGGACGGTCTCTTGTCCCGTTGATATTGACTTAAAGAATTGAGAAAACAACGTACTCAGCTTCTTCCCGCAGATCGCCAGGATGATCTATTGTCCCGTCAATTTTGACTTAAAGTCGACGGGAAGCTTTCCTCCCATCGATTTTCAACTCAGAACAGAAAAAAAAAACATTTTCTCCGAACACATATCTGACTAAGGTCATTTTCCATAGCTTTTTAGCTACCTAACAGCAGAAATATGAGCATTTATAACCTCTAAAACTTTGCCTCAGTGTTTTAGGCACAAATTTATAAACCTAAGTCAGTAAATAAATTGACTAACTAAAGGAAAAGACACAAGGAATAAATATAAGGAAGATCTAGAGAGATTTTTTTTAGAAAGAAAGAAGAAAAGAAAGGGCAAACCACCACTTGCCTAAATCTCGAACCACCGAAAAATAGCTTCTCAAGCCCTCCACACCAAGGATCGGCTCAAACACGGCCTAAGCACGAAGAATCTACGAAGATTTGGAGAAAACGAGGGTTAGGACCGCTAACCTTAGCGCCAAAAACCTACGAAACGGACAAAACTAACCATACACGGGATGAGCACGGCGAGAGAGCTTTCTAAAACTATGCTCCGACGTAGATTTCATGCACCGGAGGTACGGCGGCAGCGATCGAAAAGCTCAGTTAAACCACACTCTCTCCTTCCTTCTCTCTCTCGAAACATCTGGCTCGATAATCAGGGAGGAAGATGATGGAGAAGAAGAATAATAGAATAATATATATATAAGAGAGATAGTGGATGACAGAAGTTATAATAATAATAATAAGAAAAAGAAGAAGAAAAGAAAGGCTGAACCAACGGTCGCTGATTCCAACGAAAATTGCACCGAAGACAAATGTCGACGCTACGAATCCAACGAAGAAGTCGAAAACAAATCTGACGAGCCAAACTCAAGATATAAATTTTTTGAAGTTTACGGCATACGATAATTAAACAAATCTTTGGAAAATCATCGAGGCTCAAATAACGCTCGGATCGCAACGAACTTCGGCGAGCCTCTCTAAAAATAAATAATTTAATTTTCTAATGTAAAATCTTCCAACTCTGGCACACTGCAAAATTTGGTCGACTTGACCGAATGGACGCGCAAATGCGCAAACGACGGTGAACCGATAACTCTGCACTAACACAATGCCCTTACGTCAAAAATGACGTCAAAGAAGGATAAAATAATTCCTGAAAATTCAGGGGCGTTACAGTCACCCCACCAAAAAAAAGTTTCATCCCAAAACTTAGAACCGAAACTCAGAATGCGAACGAATAAAAAAGGCAAACGAGTGATAAGCTTACACTCGCTGGATAGAAACGCTAACCGAAGAGGGCTAGGAGAACGGATGTGGATAAGATTTCTTCTCAGCACTCAAAGTAGATCACTCGATCCATGATCAAGGTTCACGATATAGTCACCTAAATCCAACACCTTCCAATTAACCTAAGCGAGGGGATCACCTAAAAGGAAAAGGACATTACCAAGAACTTAAAATGTCCAAGCCAAGAATGGAAAGCAGTCCGTGGAACATCTAACTCGCAGATCCTCAACTGATGGTAGCCTGAACGAAGATCAACAATTGAAAACACTGAACGACCACGCAACTGATCAAGCAAATCATCAATCTGAGGCAACGGATACCTTCTCTCGATGTTCACCTTGTTCAGCTCTCGATAATCGATACACAATCTCATCGAACTATCTTTCTTCTTCACATAAATAATCAACGTGTGAACACTAGGATTTCACATGTCCTTTCTGTCGACACTGATAACACGTCTTATCCTTCAACCGGCATCGAGTCGCATCATGCACTCTTTGCCCACAATAATCACATGTCCTATCCTTCTTCCAACACTGGGTAAGATCGTGCCCCATCTGTTTTGAAAAAGTGCAATACTTGACATTCTCCGGAGCACCTTGAAGAGCCATCACCTGCTTGCCCTTCTAACTTGTTGCAGGGCTGCCACTATCATCGACCTTCCTCTTTCCCTTCCTTGACACCGCATCCTGACCCACAATAGGGTTCCTCACCCTAGGCTGCTGCCCAAAATTAGCCTCCATCCACATCTGAATATGCGCCTGCTTCACGACCATTTGCCTCAACAACGCCTCGATACTCTGACGCAACTCCTCAACCACAGTCTCACTGCGCGCACCTGAGGATTCATCCTCTAAACGAAGAGCTGACTCTGACGCACTACGCTCTGGAGTCATCGACTGCAATTACAAACGAACAACTCACTACAACTAGCTTAAGACACAACAACTAGCAAAACTAGAATCTCCTAACTCAATACAAATCAGAAAGGAATAAATACTTGCTCTTGTTGTTACCTTGCTCTGGGAATTCGTGAAATGATGATATGCTTAATTTAGGATGATATATCATCACCCTATTGACTCGTACATATAACATGAATGCATGAATGCTTAACATCTTCCTTTTAAAACCATGAGTGTACATGTGTCATCATGTAGATCTCTAGATTGGCAACTGTTCTTATGCAATGTTATGCAATGCATGTAGTGCTATACAGTCTAAGAAAGGCCTTAATGCATGCAATGAGTGGCGTACACATGCGATCTTATGCATCCCAAACTACATATTACCACGTGTAATGAAAAATAAATTCTAATGGACACACATATGACATACGTTATGCATCTCATACTACATAATAGTCGCATGTGGTCACCTATGAGGATCCATATACAGACACATATTATGCATCCCATACTACAGAGTATGCACTGTATACTTCTTTCATGCTTATGAGTGTAGTGTCCAATCTACAGCCGAGATATACCAATGACCCATCGGTGGGTGTATGCAATGAATAACATTCTCACCAGGTGGTTAACCGGGCCAACCAGACTATCCCAGTAACTCGGCGAACCTCCCTCTGATACGAACTGTCACAACCCGCATTTCCCCACGAATTTAATAAATATTATGAGAGCAAGGTGAAAATACACGTTATGATGTCACGTCGTGCAGGGGACAACTATAGATGCTCAGGCAGCCACTACTCACGGAAATTTATAAAAAGACAAAAATATGTTTGAGTTAAATAGAGAATTTACATTTTTAGCTTGAGACCGTGCCCCTTGGTCCAGTGGATAAACTAGTCCACGAGTAGAAAACTATACATACGCAGTGGAAAAATAGGTTCATTTTATCCCACATGAGTTGAAGATCGAACATTCCAGCAATGATATGCACATCCCTAGATTTAGTATAACTAAATGAGTTTTCTACGATCTTCAAAGTAGGTGACATTTACATAAAATCATGTTATGCAAGAATGTCATTTTCTATACATAAAATAACTCATGCATCCTAACATAAAACTTCTCAGAGAGCAAGTATGTAAACTAACCAGAAAGTAACACCAGAAAAGCTAGCAAGTAAATCTAACACTGGAAAACCAAAGCTACAACTGAAGCAAAGGAATAACTACCTCACAACAGTGAGGGGAAAGCGGACAACTGCAACTAACCGCAGCTCCAAAAACACCAACTCTACCACCCAAACTGCTATTACTCTGATCCTGAGATATTTAAAAGAATTGAATACCTCAGTAAGAAGGTGCGAGTGGAAACATGAATAAAACCAAGGCTTTCATTAAATAAGGGTTAGTAGCAATCAAAAATAATAGATTGCAGAAAAAGAGGAAATGATAGATCAACATTAATAAGCTTACAACAACCCGAGCCAGTTCAAATGAGTGCACTCGGTAAGAGAAATGCCTCCACCAAAATAATGGACATATATATAATAATACACATATATACACATATTTGTTTCCAAGCAATTGAGACCGATCAGCTCGAGAAAAAGGGCATCATTTAACGCCGGCAAAACACAAGGCCTCGGGTGTATGATCCACAAATAAACGGCACTGCGACTGTGTTTCATTCCACAAAATGCTCGCAGCCCAACAAACAAATAGGAGTGTTGTGGTGGTGGCTCCAATCCACATAAACCAACAACCCAACAGAGGCACTCTGGCGGTGACACTTAGCTCACACAACCAACAGACTCCAACAGAGCATCCCTAGCTCACATAACCAATAGAGAAAACCTCGCTCTTCATAACCATCAGTCCAACAAAAGAGTGATAGGCAGGAAAACAGGACTGCAGATGGTTTTAACCACAACTCATGATGAGAGAATCAGTAAGCACAAGATTCAGCAATTAATCATTAGATCAACATTCAACATGTAAAAAGGGTGAAGATTTCAGCAAGCCGACACCATACAAGACTTGGTGTCGGAACACGACAATGATAAGCTTAATACAAAGGCCAAATGCCAGAATAATATTCAAAGGTTCATTGGAAAACACTCGGTGAGTCCAAACATGACTCCCAACGAACTTCTCATAACAACACGACGAAAGCCACGAAATAACACCACAAATGATCACTTAACATTACGGGACATCTCGACGAATAAAGCATAACTTCATCTAAATTCTCAGCAAATGAACTCAACGCGCTCAACGTCATAAATTAGGATGCCCGGGAACACTCGGCAGAAAGGACATAAATTATTGATGAAACAATGCGGAATATATGATGAAATCGACATAAAGACTTAACAAAAGTCGACATGAAGTCTTAACAAAAGAAGTCGACTGGAAGATTAATAAAAGAAGTCGACTGGAAGCTTAATAAAAGAAGTTGACTGGAAGCTTAATAAAAGAATCGGCTGGAAGAGGGCCCGACCGACGGGATAGGAGCCCGATCAACGGGACGGGAGCCCGATCGATGGGAAAGGAGCCCGATCGACTGGAGGTCCCGTCGATTCTTACTTAGAAGATCACATAATCGACTTCCCTGTCCTGTCCCTTCGATCGACGGGACGGGATGACGATCGACGAGGCTGGATGTTAATTTTTACTTGAGAAACACAAAATTTCTTCTGCCTACCAAAACATTCTACCAGAGTTGAAACTCAACTCTAGGACACAAGAAAAAGCTTCAAAAAAACAAATAAACATTCATAGGAAGGGTAATCTTTTCTAAACCTAGGAAAGAGAAACATAACAAGGAAAAGGGGAAATCGACGGGTGGTCCATTCGATCGAAGGGACGCTCCATCGATCGACGGTACGTTATGTCGATTTCCACTTACAGATCTAGGAAAATGACTTACTCAGTTGCTCCCCCCCCCCCCCCCCCCGATCGATGGGACGGTCTCTTGTCTCGTCAATTTTGACTTAAAGAACTAAGAAAACAACTTACTCAGCTTCTTCCCGCTGATCGACGGGACAGTCTCTTGTCCCGTCAATTTTTACATAAAGAACTGAGAAAAAAACTTACTCAGCTTCTTCCCGTGGATCGACGGGACGGTATCTTGTCCCGTCGATTTTGACTTAAAGTCAACGGGAAGCTTTCCTCCCATCGATTTTTAACTCAAAACATAAAAGAAATATTTTCTCCCGAACCCATCTCTGACTAAGGTCATTTTCCTTAGCATTTTAGCTACCTAATTGCAGAAATATGAGCATTTATAACCTCTAAAACTCCGACTCAGTATTTTAGGCCCAAATTTGTAAACCTAAGTCAGTAAATAAATTGACTAACTAATTGGAAAAAACACAAGGAATAAATATAAGGAAGATCTACAAAGATTTTTTTTATGAAAGAAAGAATAAAAGAAAGGGTCAAACCACCACTTGCATAAATCTCGAACCACCGAAAAACGGCTTCTCAAGCCCTCCACACCAAGGATCGGCTCAAACACGGCCTAAGCACGAAGAATCTACGAAGATTTGGCAAAAAAGAGGGTTAAGGCCGCTAACCCGAGTGCCAAAAACCTACGAAATGGGCAAAACTTACCACGCACGCGATGAGCACGGCAAGAGCTTTCCAAAACTATGCTCCAGCGAAGATTTCGTGCACCGGAGCTTTGGCAGCGGCGGTCGAAAAGCTCAGGAAAACCACACTCTCTCCTTCCTTCTCTCTTTTGAAACTTCTGGCTCAATAATTAGGGAGGAAGAAGATGGAGAAGAAGAAGAATAGAATAATATGTTGGATCTTACGACGCCCTTAGAGGGGGGGTGAATAAGGGAATAAAAATTCTTTCTTATAATTTTATGAAAATTACAAAATTGTTTTATAATATGAGAAAGGCAAAATGACAATTTAGCTAATTTGTGAGAATATCATAATTTTCAAGTTTAGAAATAAGTACTAAATTGTTTTATGATTAAGAGATTGAAATAAACAATTTAGATAAAGTAATTTGAATTGAAAAACTTTGTAACCAATATTTTAGAGATAACGTCAAAGGAGAGAAATCAAGTAAACACAAATAGAGACATGATTGTATTTATATAAAAAAGGTGTTTACATAAATTTGATTTCAATATCGCTAGAAATCGGAGGCGTACAAAAGTAAATATCTTTTCCTTTTCTATACTGACTTGTATCCCCACAAACCGGTTGGCTTTAGTTTATCCTTCCCCGGATAAGGCCTCAAGCCGCTCTAGCCAATCCCTCCCTGGATATAGCCTCGAGCCCCCATAGATCTAATCACCTAGAACTAGTTGCCAGCACAAGGCGAATTCCCCCCTAAGTCTTACCCAGACCTAGTCGTCAACACAAGGCGAATTAACTAAACGGTTACAAAGAAAGTATGGAATGAAAAATAAAGATAACAATAATAAAAACTCCCTATATGAGATTTCTAAAGTTGAGGATGAAGGATCGATGTAGTATGAGCGAGGTCGAAGCGATCATCCTTCGGATGTAGCGTGACGTAGTCCTCCTCCAGAATTCTCCTTAAGCTTTTAGTGGGAGATCCATCTTCAGCAGCATAGCAGCAGTAGAATTGTGTCACTTGCAACCTCTCTGGGATGGATTTGCCAAAACGAGAAGCAAAGCTCCAATATATAGAACTTCTCGCTAGCGCCTGCAGTAGACCCTAGCGCTTGCGGTAGCGTTCGTGAGGAGCGGTTGCGAAACCGTCGGCGGCGTGGCGCTGTGCACGAACTTGAGATAGCGCTAGCACTGGAGGTAGCGGTTGCGAAACCGTCGGCGGCGTGGCAGAACAAACTTTCGTCGAACGGAATTTTCGTCGAACGAAAATTTTTGTCGAACGGAGCTTCAAGTTCGTCGAACGGAATTTTTCGTCGAACGAAATTTTCGTTGAACGAAAATTTTCGTCGAACGGAACCTGAGCTAGCGCCTGGCGGTAGCGCTAGCGGTAGAGCATTCTTCCAGATGTTTAAATTCAGCTGCTTTCTACCTGTGGGGTATTACTCCTATAGTTCCTGCACACTATAAACACAAGACAAGCAAGATCAAATACAATTTGGGATTTGTTATTCTCAAACAAAGGAATGTGACACACATGTCCAACAATCTCCCCCTTTTGATAATAATAAATCCTCTTAGCAAGAAATCAACAATAGTGTTTATAGTATATGATAAGCAAGATGATAGTGCAACTATAGTATATGATAAGCATGATAATGTGCATACTCCCCCTATCTTAATGCTCCCCCTACATAATGCAATTTATGTTTTACTCCCCCTAAATGATAGATTATATGAATTAGTCTCCCCTTATTCTTCTATATTTCTCCTATATAGATTTCTTCAATTAATCTCCCCCTTTTGGTATTATCAATAGAAGGTAGGGTGGCGGTAGTAAGGAGGCATTCTTTAAGCTAGTTATAAATCATGATCGAGCTTTTGTAATATAGATAATGATAAAGATTTTAAGCATAGTATATAAGAGATTTCAAATAGAAAGATAAGAGTTGTAAGCAAGCGGAAGATTATAATAAACATCTTTTTCTATGCAAGAAAAACATAAGTAAAAATATGAGTTTTAGTTCAAAATTGAAAGATGTTTTAACCTTTGAAATCTCAAAGTTTTTCATAAAGATACCAAGCATGAAATGAACATATCAAAGAGAGATTATACTACAATGTTACTTAATTTTAAGTTCAAGAGATACCAAAACATTATAGAGATCATACTAGGTTATCTAGTGCATTTTTATATAAAGAGTAGTATAGATAAAGCATTAGAATCCAATACTCATGAGAAGAAGTGTTATGAAAGAGAATGATGTGCACATAAGTGTATTTTGGGCAATGTTAACAATTGATTTAAATCAACAAAATAAAAGACATATGTAAAGTAAAGTGCACAATAAAACACAAGTAAATTACTTTCACACTTTTAATGCACATAATTTTTAACAAAGTGGTGTAATAACCAAGGTTTGCACAAGACACTACTATTCTTTCCAAGGTGCTCAACCTCACAATGCTTATGAAGACTTATCAGGAGGTTCAAGCAGTGCTTGGTGGAGTTATATTTGTCTACATATATAATTCTTTGTTCACATTTGTGAGACAACATTCTCCGAATACACTTGTTTTGCAAACCCAAATTTTTAACTTAACAACTTTTCTAAATTTCCTAAGTGCAATTCAAATGTAGTGTAGGCAATAAACTTATGCAAGTTGTAATTCATTGTACAAATACAATACACAAGCAAGCATTTTTAGATTTAAATAACACATGTTGATTACCAAAATAAGTGTGTGAAAGGTATCATTATCAATCATAATACATTTACTCATACTTAGAGGCATGCTAAGCTTGGTTCTACGCATATTTTTCAATACAATTGATGCACTTTAAATAGATATATCAAAGCATAATAAACAAAACAATGTTCATAGTAATTTGAAGGAATAAATTTTAACATTGTAAATAAGTCTAAATAATAGAATTCATTCATGCTTGATATTAGCAATAAAGATCATACATTATTTTTATTTATTTTTTGAAAAAAATTTAATGAAATAAACACAGAAAAATCACACAGACATATTTTTGTATTTTTGAATTTTGAATTTTTGTAGTTGATTTTTCATAATATAAATAAAAAAAAGAAAACCATAAAAACTTATTTTTTGTATTTTTGAAATTTTGAACTTTTATAGTTGTTTTTTCATAATATGAATAAAACAAAAATAACAAAAGTTAGAAACACAACAAATAAGTAGTACATATGAACTAACATATTTTTATAGATTTTTAAAAATTTTAAAACACAGAAAAATCAGACACCCACACTAGCGCCGGCGCTAACGCTAGCACTGGAAACAGTACACGATATCTTAAGAATTTTAAATTTTTTATTTTTTATTTTGATTAAGTGTCCTTAGAGTAGTCTTATGCAAAAAATTTGTAATTTTTGGAGATGTCTTGATTGCTCAAATTTGCATAAAACTATAGCTTTTTCAAATACATGTGTTTTACAAAAATAACTTAAGCTCAAAAATATAAATTATGCAAACACAAGAGGACACAAATTTTTTATTAAACAACCCAAAATATGCTTGAATTAAGTGATAAGTAAATAAAACATTCATGCAGTGAATTATAAGTATGTCCTAAGATTAAAAACTACCCTGACTAAATGTCTACACCCTAGCCCCATACTAAGTGACGGATGGGAATGAGGAGCTGCACACATGTTGTAGGTTGGGGTGTTAGTCCCATATGCACACACTAGAGAACACTCAACCTAGCACACTTTGCCCCCAGTGCCTCGCAAGGCCCCACTGGAACCCTCCCCGGTTAAGGACAAGACATGACTTAGAGGTTAGGTTTCTAATGCATACAACCCCACGCCCCCGCTATTGTGAGATATGAAGTCATAGGTGAAATAATCTTTTGGACAACTTATGCTTTTAAATCTAAGGGTTGATATATAAACTATGGGTTTTGTTTAATGTGATGAGTTATATAAAGCCGCATAGTTTTTCTACTTTTATGAGATGACGATATATGATAACTAGCACAATTACTAATATTCAATAAGTGATAAGGCTAGTATGATGAGTTTTGGATTTAATGTCATGTCATAAGATTAATATTAATATTGCATGTATTCCAAAATAGAATTTCAAATTATAGATCTAGAATAGAGTGATGATTAAATTTGATTTATACTTTCATTACAAAGTTGATTCTAGAGTCTACAAATATGAGAGAAACATGCAATTACTAGCAAAGCAAATCAATACATCAAACAATGTAAAGAAAACACTATTCATATTTTTATCATAAGATTCATAATTCCTAGGTGATAAACATTATTGTTTTGACAGACTTCCTGATAAAAACATGAATTATGATTTATGATTATAGAGAATTTTGCATAGAATATATGATAGATCATCATGATGTATGAAAATTCTAATCCTTCTAGACTTATGATATAGTGATATAGTGATTTTCTTTTGAATAAGCATGTTTGATTTTTAAGCCTAGAAAATGATGAACATGTAGTCATATCAAAGACAAAGATCACATATATAATGTTTTGAAATTTATAATAAAATTTGCATTCAATAATTGAATCTATTGATCTTTGGTTTAGCATCATAATATATGATTTATGATACAATATTCATATATATTCTAATGATTAATCCATAAACTATGTGTTTGTTGGAATTTTAGTATTCTATTAAAATTTCAAATCACATAGTTATCATCAATTTTAAATAACATTGTACATGTTATACCTAGCATATAAATTTAAACATATACTAAGAGGTGATGCTAGGATGATGAGTTTTGAATGCAATGTTATTACACAGGATTAATGGAGATAATGTTGCATGTAGTACTAGAAGGTTTCGTATTAATTTTCTTTAGACCAAAAATGAAATGATTAAACTTTTGATTTGAAATTAATGATACAAGACGGTTCTAAGGTCTAAATAACATTCAAATAATGGTGACACACATTACACACAATATACAAAGAATATCATGTGATGACGAATTCAAAGACACAGAAATTGCTGAAATAAGAAGACTGATATAACTCTTAAACAAAGTTGAGTTTGAGCAATTTTGACAGCACCAAACGAATTTGAATGAACAAGTTTGGTTCTCCGTTGGATGGAGATTTCTGTGCTCTTTCCAAAAAGATATTAAACGCGAAAATCGGACGAGCGGATCAAAAGATATGGCTTTTGAAGTTTTAATCGTAAACTCGCATTTTTGAAAGATTAAACATGTGTTTAGATGAATTTATGTTTTCAATTTTTCTAGATAATATTTTTCATTATAAAGGCTATCATATGCAGCAAACAAAAATAGAAAAGAATCAAAAAATGTTGCGCATTTTAATTTTTAGTTTAAGCCCTTTAATAAACCATTTAAATCCAATCTTTAAAATAGTTTCAATAGTCTTGATAATAATTTCAATATTCAATTTATAATAATAATTCAAGACATTGATGGGTAAGGGATTTACAAGGATATATATAAACAATTTATGATGATAGATAGATCACTTTGAAAAATATATGACTTAATGTTCAATTTTAATTCAAATTTGATTTGATAAACATTAGGCTTAATGTATGAAAGTCATATTTCATGATATATAAAGTGATCATCGCATGTTTGTTCAAAAAATAATAAAAAATAAACAAAAGGAAAAAAGACAATAAGCATATCATGAAGTAGAGTATTGATATTTCATTTTTAATTGTTTCTACTTCATGCAAATGATAGGATACTAATGAATAAGAGATTTAGGTATCCAAATGTGACCAAGTGGGATGGTTCCTTTGGGTACCCAAATACATCGTGGTGGCTTTTGGGAAGATAATGATGAATGGGCTTTTTTAAGTAAAGATCATATGTCATTTTTCTTTATGGGTCTCCATTCATACATTGGTTGTTTATCACTTAAATTCATGTTATGATTATGTGACATCTTTATATGATTATATATGTTTGAAAAAATAATTCATTTGTGATTTATGTTTATTCAAATTATTTTTCAAAATAGATTGATGTTGATAATCATAATGAATTTTATTACATGGATTCTTTGAAATCTTCTTTGCTTGATGTGTTGCCAACAAATGAGTCCAATATTGTGACGTTATGTTCTTCTTCCTCCAAGCATAAGTCCTCATCAGTTTCTTCTCTTGGATCCACAAGGAATTGCTCTTGTTCATCATTTGTGGAAGGAAGACTATAAGTATTCTCAAGAAATTTCCAAACTTCATAAGCAGTAGGAAGTGTTTAAATAAGTTTGAAAATATTTTGATCTAATGCACAATATAGACTATTCATAGATTTGGCATTTAAAAACATTTCATTTTTATTTAAAATACTTGGGGGCATTTTAATTGTAATATTGCATACTTTAATATCCAAAGATTTAAGAAATTTTTCCATAATAAATTTCCACCCATTATAATTTTTGCCTTCAAATAAAGGTGGTGCTAAAGATTTTTCATTTATATAAAAGTTTTTCCCATTAGTAGAAGCGAGATCATGAGACGCCATTATTCCCGGTTTTTAAGCCGTTTGGAATAAACTGCCTCTGATACCACTTGTTGGATCTTACGGCGCCCTTAGAGGGGGGGTAAATAAGGGAATAAAAATTCTTTCTTATAATTTAATGAAAATTACTAAATTGTTTTATAATATGAGAAAGGTAAAATGACAATTTAGCTAATTTGTGAGAATATCATAATTTTCAAGTTTAGAAATAAGTACTAAATTGTTTTATGATTAAGAGATTGAAATAAACAATTTAGATAAAGTAATTTGAATTGAAAAACTTTGTAACCAATATTTTAGAGATAACGCCAAAGGAGAGAAATCAAGTAAACACAAATAGAGACATGATTGTATTTATATAAAAAAGGTGTTTACATAAATTTGATTTCAATATCGCTAGAAATCGGAGGCGTACAAAAGTAAATATCTTTTCCTTTTCTATACCGACTTGTATCCCCACAAACAGGTTGGCTTTAGCCTATCCTTCCCCGGATAAGGTCTCAAGCCGCTCTAGCCAATCCTTCCCTGGATATGGCCTCGAGCCCCCTAGATCTAATCACCTAGAACTAGTCGCCAGCACAAGGCGAATTCCCCCCTAATTCCTACCCAGACCTAGTCTCCAACACAATGCGAATTAACTAAACGGTTACAAAGAAAGTATGGAATGAAAAATAAAGATAACAATAATAAAAACTCCCTATATGAGATTTCTGAAGATGAGGATGAAGGATCGATGTAGTATGAGCGAGGTCGAAGCGATCATCCTTCGGATATAGCGTGATGTAGTCCTCCTGCAAAATTCTCCTTAAGCTTTTAGTGGGAGATCCATCTTCGGTAGCATTGCAGCAGTAGAATTGTGGTACTTGCAACCTCTCTGGGATGGATTTGCCAAAACGAGAAGCAAAGCTCCAATATATAGAACTTCTCGCTAGCGCCTGCGGTAGCTCCTAGCGCCTGCGGTAGCATTCGTGTGGAGCAGTTGCAAAACCGTCGACGGCGTGGCGCTGTGCATGAACTTGAGATAGCGCCAGGCGGTAGCTCTAGTGCTGGCGGTAGCGGTTGCGAAACCGTCGGCGGCGTGGCGGAATAAACTTTCATCGAACGGAATTTTCGTCGAATGAAATTTTCGTCGAACGAAAATTTTCATCGAACGGAGCTTCAAGTTCGTCGAACGGAATTTTTCGTTGAACGGAATTTTCGTCGAACGAAAATTTTCATCGAACGAAAATTTTCATCGAACGGAGCTTCAAGTTCCTCGAACGGAACCTGAGCTAGCGCCTGGCGGTAGCGCTAGCGCTGGCAGTAGCGCATTCTTCCAGATGTTTGAATTCAGCTGCTTTCTACCTGTGGGGTATTGCTCCTATAGTTCCTGCACACTATAAACACACGACAAGCAAGATCAAATACAATTTGGGATTTGTTATTCTCAAACAAAGGGATGTGACACATATGTCCAACATAATATATATATATGAGTGACAGTGCACGGGGGCCCCCCGTGCCCCGCGCGACAGTACCCTGCCCGCCCTTGGCAAGTTCGCCCGCCCCCGGCGGGCTTCGCCCCCACCCGGCAGGTTCGCCCGCACCCAGCACGCACCCAATTTGTTTTTTAATTTTGCAAATTATATATTATATTATACATTTTTAGATTTTTTTTTAAAATAATCTGTATTACTTTTACATTTTTTGAAAAATCTATTATATCTATATATATATCAATTATATAAAATTACATCTATTATATACATTATATATATAATATTAAGTAATTTTATATATTATATAATAATATAAACCAAAATAAACGCCTATTCTGCCTCCACTGCCGTTCCCCTATCCCGCCGCCGCCGGAGCCACCTCCGGCCTGACCGGAGCCCACCGGCATGGTCGCCGAACCCCAGCAAACCTGCCGGGGGGTAGTCCGGCGGCGCTCCGGCAGGGCCACCGGCGGCGGGGTAGGGGAACGGCGAGGCACTGTTCGGTGAACAGTTGTCTGTCGGGGTTGGCTCATGAGGGAGGGGGGAGGGATTTACGAAAAAGCTAATTGCAGCCCAAATTTTTTTGATCCAACGACTGAGATTCAACTTATGGTCCTAATTTGGTTTCACTATGGGCCTAAATATTTTTCTTTATATAATACGAGCATCATCGCACGGGCTACGCCCGTGCTCGATGCTCTCCGCTTCGACAGTACCACAGCAGCAACGGTACCTCCGCATCGGCAGTACCTCAGCAGCGACTGTGCCTCCGCCCAAACTCGCCCGCGCCAGGACGCTCAGTCAATTGACAGTTCGTGCCTAGCCCCGTGCCCCGCGCAGCAGTACCCCCGCCTCGGCAATGTCCCTGCGCGACGGCGCTCCCGCCGATCGCGAACCCACGCACGCACGGCAAAAATTGGGGACATGCTCAAGCATTAAGAAAATTCAGATTTAGAATCCGTGACAGAAAAGGTACGATGAATTAATTGGGCAAGTTTCTACTTCATCCTCTGTCGTGCTGACAAAGGCCAATAGCACATGCAGAATCCATTTACAAATTCAGTTCAAGCGATGTCGTCCGCCTTCCTTCTCTTAAAGTGGATGCGTTTGCCGTCTCCCATCCCGATTTTGTCGTGCGCGCGTGTCGCCCAGGGACATTGCCGAGGCGGGGGTACTGCTGCGCGGGGCACGGGGCTAGGAACGAACTGTCAATTGACTGAGCGTCCTGGCGCGGGCGAGTTTGGGCGGAGGCACAGTCGCTGCTGAGGTACTGCTGATGCGGAGGTACCGTTGCTGCTGTGGTACTGTCGAAGCGGAGAGCATCGAGCACGGGCGTAGCCCGTGCGAAGATGCTCATAAATATATAAATATACAGTTAGAGAGAGAGAGGGAGAGAGATAGAGGGAGAGAGGCAGGGGTCTTCTTTCGAATTGCTACAGTGCACCGTCCCGCTGCTTTCCGAAAATCAGAACGTCGGCGTCTCTCTTCTCTGCGCCCGGGTAGTCCGCCACCACCTGTTTTAGATATCAGTTTTTGATTAAGTTTTTGTTTTCGATTTCCTTTTTTATTTCGATTTTACTTTGATTTTATTTTTGATTTCAGATGTGATTTAGTTTTTTATTTCAGTTTGTTGATTTCAGTTTTGATTTCCGTGTATTATTTCAGTTTTGATTTCGTTTTTGATATCAGATTATTGATTTCATCTTCGATTTCAGCCTTTACATTTCGATTGCCATTTCAGTTTTTGATTTTGTTTTTGATTTTTTTTCTCGATTTACATAACTTAATAGTATTTAAATTATGAGGAAAAATAAACAGACCAAATTTGAGAAATAAAGAATTAAGTCGATATAACTTAGTAGTATTAAAATTCATGATGCAGTAGGTTATTCATGGTTAGGACGATCAGCAGTGCCTTGCAATTTGATTGAATAGAAATTGGTGGAGGGATTTGCTGATATTAAATTATAAATGAGGATAATGTTACAAATCAAAAGATCATGTTGTACATCATGTATATAGCAGTTCACCCGAAATAAGCAATTATTGATTATAGCCCCCGCCCGCAACGCCCCCGCCTCCGCACTTACCCTCCTCCACCCCTTAACTGAACCTTTTATGTCCATAAACATACCACATACACATAAAATGACACCAGCACTAATGTACAACATACAAACTATTTACCAGAGTACATTGGGAGGGAGAAAGAGGGAAGAAGAAACAAAAGCTCAACGGTTTTTGTGATTTGACTGAATAACAACAAAGCAGCAGAGCTCTTTGGCTGAATAACAATAAAGCAGCAGGGGCAAATAATGAAATAAATCCTCCTCTGGCAGCAGCGCACCTGCAAGCATAAAACATTTTGTATAATTATATCAGTAAATATGTCAAAATTATGAGTATCAATTGCTAACAGTAGCATCTGAGCCATCCGATTCCTGCATAATCTGTTGATGACTGAATTGGACAGATTAATTAAACTAAGTTAACTTTTTCAGCTTCACAGAGAAGTTAAAATATTATGAGAAAAGAGGATGATTGTAAAAATATTATGTGAGTAGCAATATCAAAACAATTTCCGACGAGCGTATGTATCTTCTTTCACTTCCGTACATATGTAAATTAATCTACATTCACCAAAAAGGTCTCTCACGGGCATGTTCATAAACAGAATTAAAAAACTGTATAGATCACATGTGCATAAACTGAAATATAGAAAAAGAAGTAATCAAATAAACATAAAGAATATTTAAATGTGTTAGTAAGAACACGAATAAAAACACACACACACACACCATCAGCACCAACCGCAACACCGACGGCAACAGCAACGGGAGTACCAAGCCACCAACGGCGACCATGCAATCCCATCAGCAGCAGCCGGTAGCAGGAATGCTTGTCAATTTCCATAATAGTGCTGCTATCCCGGATCAGGTGCGAAATGTGATTTAAAATTCAGTCAAATTTTGACTGAAAGTATTTACAAACTGCTACTTACAATTCAATATTGAACAATCACCTTACACCTTCTTCCTCAAATGAAAGCTTCTATCTGTGTAATTTTTATGCTGTCTTGAAATTAATATATCCAGACTAAAAAAAAATGATTGCGAGCAGAACTCCAAATTTGTAGTAACTTATCATCCAAAGTTTTTGTAAAGTGATACAAATATACGAATATGTATGGTGGTTGAATTAAAATTTAAGTATGATATGAGTACAGGTTACATGGAAACATTGGACATTTCAATGCGGGAGGAACTGAAATGTTAGGGAAGCATGATGCAATATTAGAAGTTGTCAGAACTAAAAATGAAGTTGCTGTGGTTTTGCTCCATGAGCCTGCAACGGCTTTGTTACCATTTCCTGCAGAAATCTGATGCGTGTTTGGCTCGGTATTTGCCGGAGGTTTTCTGCAGCAAACCACTGCGGAGGTTTTCTGCAGCAAACAGCTGCAGGTTGGCTGGGGTTTTCTGCAGCGAACCACTCCGGCTTTGCTGAGGTTTGTTGTAGCGTCATATGAAAAGTGGTTAAGGAAAGAAACTATGATAGTTGAAGTATTTTGTAGTTGTGAAGAAGTCTTGTTTAAAAAGGTAGCCACATATAAGTAAACATGATTTAAAAGTAATTATATAATAGTTTAAACAACAACTAAATAAATCAGTATATTAGTATGTAGGGAAGAGTTAGCAAAATTGGTCTGAAGCTATATTATGAGAACATGTATTGAGGACTTAGCAGCACAATGTAGCAGAGACATTAAGGCGTGAAGTAGTTTTTTTTTTGGTGCATCAACCTGGGCTTGCAATCAAAAACCATATGAACACAATGCATAAGTAATAGTTTGATAGTTTTGATAATGAAACGTCAAAAAAACGGGGAATTATAAACGCTGCGGGCGGTGTCGGCGGGCTTGGGAGCAGACAACACCGGCAGAAGGTCGTCCAGTGTGACCAGGCTACCTGCTCCCTTGAATTGCAAGCGCATCAATTTCAAGCAAATGTTTTAATAGTTGAGCATACACAACCAAAAAACAGTGGAATGGGTTTTCACAGATGGGCATAAATTCTGCATGCATGATAAAAACACATGAAATACTGACAAATCTAGACTAACACAGTTGGTATTATAGTTAAATGCATGCAATTCAGCGTAAATTGGAGAAATTATTTGATAGAAAAAGGATTGAAATTGGATTGAGTGTACAAATCTTTTTTAAATTGAAAATCGATGTTTGAAGTTACGTACATGCAATTGAGCACAAATTCAAAACTAATTGAGCATTACAAATCCCAATGCATGCAAATGAGGTCGTGATATTGCAGAAAATGAGGCACTGCCCATATCTTGAAGCTTCAGTTACTTGCAGTGGCTTCCTTCCTCGATGGATGAAATAGAACTGAATAATCTCGATACGTCTTTGATTCCTGCTTGCTGCCTCAATTTCTCTTGTTTGTTCAACATAATCAGAGTGGCGTTGGAACAAAGAAAGCACAGAGTCGGCAACTTCCTCGCACTGCGCGAGCAGCATATTTGACAAAGAGGCAGGAGTGGAGATCGAAAATCCCAGAAAGCACAGAGTCGGCAAGATGGCTGGCGATGGAAAAAGCAAAGCCACAAATGAATGACGGTGTACGGCGAACGAAATAAGTGCCAGGAGAAGTTGTTGATGCAAACGGAGCCGAAAAGGATGACATAGCAAAGCAAAAACAAAATGAGTAACGACATGAAAAAAAACTCCAGCGGAGATGACGTAAGGTAATACTAATAACGAAAGCAACAACGTGAGTAATTGAAATAACTTGAGTAATTCTAAATAAAGTGTATTTAAAATACTTACGCAGTGTAGATCGTCTTTGTAGGTTGGTTGATGATTATGCAATGAAGGTTGTCGCAGTCGCATGTTCTAATGCTGTGTTTACTGATGAGTTCATGTGCAAAGGAATTGCAGATGAGGGTGTTTGATGGGACTGTGTAGTAATATTAATACTCAAGAATATTAGTATCATCGAAGTATATGTCAGAAACGAATGGAGAGGCAGAATAGTGAGTGAACCGGGACAATGACTTTGGAAAGCAAGTCCTTGAAGGCAACATTTTTTGTGTAAGTACTCTGATGTCCAGGAAGAATGCCGTCTTTGACCAAAATTTTTGTATTTATTGTAGTGACGCCTCTTGATAAAGCAACATATAGTTGACCATGAGTAAAGACAGGGGAAGGCAGGTAAATGCCAACTTGCTTAATCGTTTGCCCTTGAGATCTATTTATCGTTAGCGCAAAGCTTAAACGAATCGGAAATTGCTTTCGAGTTAGTTCAAATGGCATTTTTAGATCCTCAGCATTTTTGAGTGGAATGCGAGGGAGAAAGACTGGTTTGCCTTTATGTTGACACATAAGTATTTCTGCCTCAATAACATTTCTTGAAAAATGACGGCACATGAGCCGTGAACCATTGCAAAGCCCAATTCGTGGGTTTAAATTCCGCAAAATCATGACGGGTGCGCCTTTTTTCAAAGATAGTTTGTGCGGCGGAAGATTGCCCGGTGAGGTGCTATTAAGAAACTCTTGCGGGTATAAATTATATCTGTCATCCTGAACAGAATCAAAAGAGTAGTATGTAATTTCATCTCCAGGGAATATTTGAAGGCATTTCTCATTTAACAGAGTCACATCTTCGTTTAACGGAGTTAGCAATGCTCTGTTTTCCCAATAATCAGAGGTGCTAATGTGAGATGCTATATCGGAGAATATGATGTTTATAAGTACAGCGAGTGAATGTTCATCTTCCCATGGAATAAGCATTGGAGCAGGAACACGGATTTGATCATCAGCAGATGTTGGCTCATCACCATTTCCAACACGAAGCAGAAAGTCAGAGAAATGTTGATCATTTAAAGCTCGCATATTTTCAGTCAGCGAAAGTAATCTTACAGATGACCATAAAGGTGATTCAACTATGCTGGCATTGATAATTTGTGACCTTGTTCCATTTATTACGACAGGTGGAACTTGGCGAAAATCACCTCCCATTATTACAACTTTACCACCAAAAGGTCGGTTTGTTTGCAAAACATCTCGCAGTGATCGATCAACTGCCTCAAATACATGTTTGTGTGACATCGGTGCCTCATCTCACACAATAGCAGAACATTGTTGTAAAAGCTTGTGAGTCTCAGATTGCTTGCCAAATTTGCAGAATGAGCCTGCTTCCACAGGAATCGGAATTTTGAATTTCAAATGTGTTGTGCTTCCACCAGGAAGAAGAGTTGCAGCAATGCCTGATGATGCTGTTGCAAGCACAATATGACCATCTTGTCGTAGACGGGCAAGGAGTGCCTTGTACAAAAATATTTTGTCAGTGCCGCCAGGGCCATCTATGAAGAAAATAACACTTTGTCTTTGTCGAATAGTTTCCATAATAGTATGGAAAGCGTAACTTTGCGTGGGATTCAAACATGAAACAGAGTTCAAATCTGTACGTGAGATAGGTATCGAAAGTTCATCTTCAATTAAGCCAGAGAAGCTCATCATATTTTCAAAGATTGCAGACATTTGAGGGATATCAAACTGTGTAACACTTTTGTTATGTTGTTGAAGAGTATAATCAATTTCATGAAAAAGCTTGTTCAGAACATATAAATCACTAATTGAACTGGAGGAAACGTAATCTTCAGTCAGTGCAGTGTAATTGTCATTCCATAATTTCCTCACTTTTGTCGGGTTGCAGTACAGTAAAATTGTCACGACAGCACCCTGGCCGCGACAGCCGCTCTGCAAGCAGTCACCATCTCTCGGGCTTATAGAATTCGCACGCCACCCCACCCCCACCCCTACCCCTACCCCTACCCCTTCCCCTACCCTTACCCCGAGTGTGATTGCAAAGGTTGACGGGGAGCTCGCGAAGGTCTCAGGCTTCTTTTCCGCTAATTATATTAACATAGTTTAAGGAATGATTTCAAATATTTTTAAAACTTTAGGGACCAAATTCAATAAAAAACAAACTTAAGGAGGGTCATGTTTATCTGTTCTGAAAGACATCATGGAGACCGACAATAAAAGAAAACATGATGGCATAGTAGAAGGAGATAAATGGACTTCTGAAAAGAGAAAGGAGATGTGGAATCTGTCTATATGAATATTTATCTGCAGGCCAAGAAACTTGATATTTGAACAACAAAATCAAGTGTTTTGAGTCTCATGGAATTGAAGCAAGAATAGCTGTGAACTGTGCTTCGCTGACATAAATTGTTTATTAATTGCATGAACATATTACTCCCAATAAAAGAAACTCGAGTAAGTTTGCATTTCATATAAAAATTTGATGTCAGTAAAGCATTTTCCCCTCAAAATGAGCTAATGCGATCATTACCTTCATATGCTTTGCCATATCATGTATTTCTAAAACATTGCTCACAATGATAAGAGCCAATATTTCACATCATTGCTAGAGAATCATAGAAATTCAATTGGTATGGACATCGAAATACACGCAAACTTACCTGCTTCAGTACATGCTAGTGTAAAATATAAATGAATTAGCATTTACAATGACAATATCTCTTAAGACATTCTCTTTGGCATTGTATCGAACAACTATAAATCAAGAAAATACAATATACTATAATTGAAAGATATTTCCGGCATTCATGTGCTGCTGAGGATGATTAAGGCGTCTTAGTAGGAGAATAAAAAATAGGGCAGCCCAAACATTATGATGCAAATTTTCTCAGAAACATGCAAAATACCTAGCTTATAGAATTAGATAAAAATAAAATTTTAAAGTAAAACAGTAGCCAACATTGCTCTGAATATTTTTTGCATCAAAAATCTATGTTGAACAACATGAATCAGAGAACCATGGAATACGTAATGGCATACTTATAGCAGGATAGCAGAATAAGGTACAAAAAATTTGCGTAAAAATCTATGTTGAACAACACAAATCAGAGAACCATGGAATAGGTAATAGCATACTTATAGCAGGATAGCAGAATAAGGTACAAAAAATCTAAAGAAAACATTGAAATCCAAAGTAACCATTGGAAGAAGAAGCTAGCAAATATTCACATCCGAAGTAACAATTCAAAGAAAAAACAGTAGATGGGGGAATACCATGAGAATTTGAGAGTGGCAGAATTTGAGAGTGGCAGAACGGGTGTCGTGAGGAGAGCTGGAGAGCACACCCAATCAGAAAATTGCCGATGAATAGAGCATTATCTGCAATACGATGGTAACCATTGGAAGAGAAATCACGAAATAAATATATAAAAAAAATCAAAAAGTAAATCACAAACTTACCGCCGATCCAGGGAGCAGGAACGACCAACCAGGGGAGCAGGAACGACGGCGGGATTTGATCTTGGCGAAGCATTTTTTTCGGATTAGAACGATAAGAAAATAAAAGATTTACAGAAAGTTCAGTTTAGTTCAAATTATGTTAACAAATCAACTCACTGATGCTATATAGATATTTAATGATGGAGGCATATATAAGTTAAAGAAGGAAACTATATATATAAGTTTCATGTGAGTTACCTTAATGCGCTCCATTCCTGTATTTTCATCTTCTACTACTATATCATCCATAAAGTTGCACATATCAAAGGGCACAGCAATAATGAAGTATTAGGAAATGCAAGTAGGCATAAGCTTAGATCGTAGAAGACATATCAAATACTGTGGAAATTGCAATAGGAAAATGGCAAAAATACATTTGGAGGAGAAGATGAACAGTTGCAGCCAAATGTGACCTAACCGAGAGGCGAGGTGCGGCGAAGCCTCAGAGGGGGTATTACAATCTGGGAGGCTCTGAAGTGGAGCCGAAGCGGCGAGGGGCGGCGATGGCAGAGACGGTTGAAGGCGACGGCAGAGGCGGTTGATGTAAACTTCTCTTCAGCATTCTATCAAACATAGCAAGTGCAGGATTCAGGCACATATGGTTACGACTGGAGAGGATTGCGTGGAGGAAGAGCCGACAACAGTGGAGGGCTAATAATAGGGGAGAGAATATACCATTATGAAAGTCAAATGGAGGTTAATGGTTATTGAAGATTGCATACCTGGAGCGGATGAGCTGAGCTGGGAATCCAGAAGCCGCACGATGAGAAGCGGCGAGGAGAAGCGAGGCTTGGGGGAGAAGTTATGATCGAGAGCAAAAGCAGTGCCGTGAAGAAGATCGCTGAAAGAGCCTTGGGTTGCGAAATCAGAGGCTGATAAGGGAAGTTGAAAAGCATTGCAGGAAGACAACAGTACTTGGAGGAGAACGAAGAAGAAGTGAGGCAGGTGCGCAGCTGGAGCGGATGCGAGGAGGCGGTAAGCGGCGAGGAGAAAGAGCAGGCGTGTAACGCCTTTAGAAGTCATATTGGGCTGCGAATAGCTGAGAGTGGGGTGCGGATAGGGAATATGGTCTGCGATTAACAATTTCGGGTTAGGTTTTAAATAAAAACCTAAATCCTCCCTCATCCCCTCTCACTTTTCCCCGATCTCCCGTCGCCCATCTTCCCTCTCGCCCTCGTCTAGGTCGGCCGACCAGCGCCCCCTTCTCTCTTGCTCGCGCGACTCCAGGAAGGAGGAAGCCGATACCCTCCTCTCCTCCCTCTCTCTCGCCGGTCAGGAGGAAGCCGGCCCGATCCCCCCTTCTCCTCTGGTTCGCACTGCTCCAGGAGGAGGTCGCCTCCTTCTCTCTTGTTGCACTGCTCCAGGAGGAGGCCGACCCCTCTCCTCTCCTCCCCCTCTTACTCGTGCGGCTCCAGGAAAGAGGAGGCCGACACTCTCCTCTCTTCCCTCTCTCTGTTGCGGGCTATCGGGTGCTTGCGCCGCCTGGAGTGAGAGTTCCAGCCGCTATTTTGGCGCTTGACCGAGGATCTAGAGGAGATCTCTTGCGAGAACCGTGTGTGAAGCCGCGTCGAGGCTAGATCCGAAGTAGGGCAGCGAATACCGTCACTGTGATGCCTGCGCGACGCTCTACAAGGGTAACGATTTTTCCCCCGGTCTTAGGACTGCCTTTTTCTGTATTTATGTGCTTGCATTTGCTAATCGTGCAATGAGAGTCCCCTCACGCCGTTTCGGTTGAGGATGGGGACTCCGCCACGGCGTGGGATTGCGACCCCGGCGTATGTTTGTGTGAACTGCACGTAGAGTCCCTCTCCCGCTACACGGTGGAGAGCGGGGACTTCGCCAGGGCGTGGGATTGCGACCCCGGTGTAGTTTTCTGCTTTTATTTTGCTTAGGAGGGCCACCCGTCTCCAATTGGACGCGGTGTGTGTTTTCCCTCGGTTCATTGCGAACCCCCTCCGGGTCGATTGTGTCCGTCCCCGGCATAAACTGCATTAGTAATCCGACGCGCGAGTCTGGATTTAGGCATGCTGTGTGAAGCCTACCCGTGGCGTTCAGCCCGGATCGGTGATGTTGTTGTGTTGTGCATTGCGGTTAGCCTTGAACACGCGAACGGGAATGTCCTGTGTTATTCTCCGTAGAGATCATAGGATTCATGGGTTTCGTTCGTGAATACCCCGTTCCTAGGCGGGCCTGTGTTGGGCCCGGTAGAACGACGTTCTGTGGGCTTTTGTTGGACGGGCGGATCCCCGTCCCTGCATAGATTGCGCTTCCGTAGACCAGTCCTCTGCCACTTTGAAATGACAGTTGTAGGTCGTATATCTTCTGACCAGCCCTCTGCCACGTTAAAAGGCAGTTGTAGGTCGTATATTTTCTGACCAGTCCTCTGCCACCTAAAAAGGGGTAGTTGTAGGTCGTTCATCCCAAACCAGCCCTCTGTCCATGCTATGGAGCAGTTGTAGGTTTGGTTCCTTCTGTCACTACGATTGACCGAGTCACGGTCGTACTGTTTTACTGGGCGTTGAAGTTTAGATCGTACGCTTTCAGTGTGTTCATAGCACGTGCGTGGTAGTTTGAAAGGTGGCGCTTAGTGTGTCCCCTGACTCTTGGTCCTTTGTTCCTTGTTTGCATATTTTGGTGTGCGTGCGTACTTGCAGGAGAGCGATATACTCGCCCCGGAGTCCGCTAGGATGACCGGGGGGAGGAGTCGTTACGTTGTGTTGGTCAGCCCCATGCTGACCTTCGTTGCACCGCCTGTTTGTTCTTGGTTTCAGGTGGCGGAGCTCGCAGTGGTGTGTAGTGGGCCGGAGCCCATGGGTTGCTGAGGAGCTGGTTAGGGTCCTCTCTATTTTGGAGTTTTTCATGTAGCCCTGTTATTTATCTGTACCTCTTTTGCAAGCCATGTAAGGCCTTAAGGCCGTGTCACTTCTGTATTGTTTTCTTTAGCTGTGGACATTCTGGGCCCCTTTGTTTTGGGCTTGTGTTTAGCTTCCGCTTCTGATTACTCTGAGATTTTATTAGCTTATTTTCTTGTATCAATTATTAATGTTCTAGATTTTGTGGGTATTATATGTCGTGGGGTCCCGGCCGGACCCATGTTATATTCTATTTGCAGATCAGGGACGTTACAATTGGTATCAAAGCGAGGTTTCGTGATCCGCTAGTCTTTCGGTTTCGGGACGAACCCTTTTTAACGGGTGGTGAGCACATGTAGTGCAAGAGCCTAAATAAGTAGCTTTAGGCAGAATGTCCACTTAGGATTGACGGAAAGCGTGTGTTTACGCTGTTTTGGGGAACTTGAACGTTCCAAATTCTCTTATTTGCCTAATTTAGGCCGCTAAATGTAGTATTTTTGTGTATTTAGGCAGCTAGAAGTGGTGCGGGCCCTTCCCGCAATGCTGCCGGCAGCAGTACTTCTGGGTCTACTGCTACCATTCCACCGTCTGCGGAGACAGTTAGATTAATCACGGAAGCAGTACTTGCTGCTTTGGATGCGAGGCAAGGCAGTTTGGTACCAAATGCTGCACCCGCCATTCCTGCCACTCCTGAAGCAATCCCGACACCCGTCCCTGCTGCGGTACCCATTAATGTTGCGGTACCAGATGTTGCTGCTAGACCTGCTCCTACTGCTGCGGCTCCTGCCGTCGCAGTACCTGCTGCTGTTGCTGTCCCTGTTGATGTTGCTGTCCCTGTTGCTGTTGCGGTGTCATCTGGCAATCCACGTGCCCGGGATGACCCTTTGAAGCATTTCTTGAGCTTCAACCCACCATCTTTCTCGGGGAGTGAGACAGCTATTGAAGCCGAGGATTGGTTGTCCAGAATTAAGAGAACTCTGGCTGCCACTCAGACTGTCAGGGAGCAGATGGTGACCGTAGCCACCTTCCTACTCAATGGGGAGGCGAGGCTTTGGTGGGAAGAGGTGGCAGAGATGAAGTTTCGTGGTAGAGATCTGACAGAGATAGCTATGGAGGAATTCTCCGAGTCCTTCTTGGAGCGCTTCATTCCTGAGGCGACTCGCCTGCACCTGCAGAACCAGTTCTTTCGTTTGCTGCAGAGAGATATGAAGGTGGATGAGTATCTCCACGAGTTCACCCGCTTGGGCCGTTTCTCTGGTGGATTATTAGCCAAGGAGAAGACCAAAACTCACAGGTTCTTTGAGGGATTACGTGATAATCTGAGGTTGAACCTGTCAGGGCCCAAGTCCCTTGGTTTTAGTGCACTGGTGGAGGAGGCAAGAGCGTTAGAGATGGACTTGGAGAGAGTCCAACGCCGCAGAGGATTCCAGTCAAAGAGCACCGAGTCCAAGGCGTCCAAGTCCCAGGGGAAACCCGAATTTAAGCGGTATAATAAGAAGCAGAGGCAGGCAGACTACGCACCAGTACAGTCTACCGCTTCGGGAGTCACTACTGCTCGAGGTCCCTTCACTTGCTACAAATGCGGGGTGGCAGGACACATTGCTCGTTTCTGTCGTCAGGGCCCCCCGAGGACTGATCGCTTAGCATTGGAAGCTCCCAAAGCGGCAGGGCCCAGCTATCAAGAAAAAGGGAAGGCTGCAGAGTCATCAGCCTCCCAGTACCCCCCGGCTCAGCCAAGGGTCTTCGCTCTCGGTCAGCAGGACGCCATTCGGCAGAATGACGTCGTGACAGGTACATTTATGCTTTAATTACTGTCATGATTTTTGCTTATAACCCTTGTATACGCTTACTCATCGTGTACCCGCTAGGATTCGTATTGGTCTTTAATTACCCTGCGAGAGCGTTGTTCGACACCGGCGCATCCCACTCCTTTCTATCAGAAGAATTTGTGGTGCGAGTCGGAGTGCCTTGTATGTTGGCAGAAGAGAAGTTGGATGTGCTCTTACCCAATGGGTTCTTAATGAGTACGAAGAGGAAGAGCTGTGTGAAGGTTCGTATTGGAGAACAAGACTTCGATTTGGAAGCCGCGCTGCTACCGTTGTCGGAGTTTGACGTCATCTTTGGTATGGATTGGCTGACAAAGCAGAGCGCATGTATTGATTGCAAGTCAAAAGAAGTCTTGTTAGGCGGAGGGTGCGGAGGCGGAACTCGTTTTACCGTTCTGAGAGGTGCGAGCAAAACCTTGATGACCGCCCTCCAGGTAGTGAAAGCAACTCGGAAAGGCGCAGAGCTATTCTTTGCTTTGGTAGAGGCTTCAGAGCGTAAGCCCAAACTGTGTGACGTGCCAGTTGTAGCGGAATTTGCGGACGTCTTTCCGGATGAGCTTCCTGGGGCCCCGCCCCAGAGGGAAATCGACTTTTGCATTGAGCTTGTGCCGGGTGCCAAACCCGTGTCACGCTCGCCCTATCGTATGGCGCCAAAGGAGATGGCAGAGTTGAAAGTGCAATTGCAGGAATTGCTCGAGCAAGGATATATACGTCCGAGCTCGTCACCGTGGAGTGCACCGGCCCTTTTCGTGAAGAAGAAGGACGGTAGCTTGCGTCTGTGCATAGATTACAGGGAGTTGAACAAGTTGACGGAAAAGAACAAGTATCTGATTCCCCGCATTGACGATCTGTTTGATCAGTTGGTAGGATCCACGGTGTATTCAAAGTTAGATTTGAAGTCGGGTTATTATCAGCTCAGGATACGGGAGTCTGACATCCCAAAGACTGCGTTCAGCACACGTTACGGGCATTATGAGTTCACGGTGATGCCTTTTGGGCTCACGAATGCGCCGTCTGTCTTTATGGACATGATGAATAGAGCTTTTCGGGAGTACCTAGATCTGTTTGTTATTGTCTTCATCGACGATATTCTGGTGTACTCGCAGTCCGAGGAAGAGCATGTTGGCCACCTTCGTACAGTCTTGACCGTCCTAAGGGGACATCAGTTATATGCAAAATTTTCCAAGTGCGAGTTCTGGCTACCGTCTGTAGCATTTCTGGGGCATATCGTCAGTGGAGAGGGTATTGCGGTAGATCCGGCGAAAGTTGCAGCGATCCGAGAGTGGCCTGAGCTGAGGAGTGTAGCGGAGGTCCGGAGCTTTTTGGGGCTTGCCGGTTATTACAGGCGCTTTGTGGAGAACTTCTCGCGGATTGCGCTTCCCCTCACTACTTTGACTAGGAAGGATCATAGGTTCCTCTGGACGCCAGAGTGCGCTCGAGCTTTTGAGGAGCTGAAGAGCCGACTGATTTCCGCCCCGATTCTGTGTTCGCCTTGTGGGACTGAAGGTTACCAGGTGTACAGTGACGCCTCGGGTAGTGGTCTGGGCTGCGTTCTTTGTCAGTTTGGACAAGTTATCGCTTACGGATCGCGTCAGCTGAAGGTACACGAGAGAAACTACCCAGTCCACGATCTAGAATTGGCGGCCGTGGTGTTTGCTCTGAAGTTGTGGAGACATTATCTTTATGGTGTGAAAATCGAAATCTTCACAGACCACAAGAGTCTGAAGTACCTAGTGGATCAGAAAGATCTTAATATGCGTCAGAGAAGGTGGATGGAGTTCTTGGGAGACTACACGTACGAGATACTTTATACCCCTGGGAAGGGGAATGTGGTAGCAGACGCTCTGAGTCGTCGGGCACCGGCGCAGGAAAGTTGGATTCTGGCTCACGATGAGCGGTTGATACGTGAGTTGGAGGCTTTGGAGATCTCTTGTGTAGATCGAGGATCGTCTTCCACCGCCGTGCTGAGCTGGATGGAGGTACAATACGACACTGGTGATCGTGTGAGACAGGCCTTGGAGTTTGATCCGAGCATGCAGCGTTATATGGCAGAGTCCGCTGAGGGGCCGAACTCTGAGTTTCTCTTTGAGGATGGGTTACTACGGAAGAATGGCAGGCTTTGTGTTCCAAACTATGGGAAACTGCGTGACGAATTGATGTACGAGGCCCATTTCACCAAGTACTCGATTCATCCAGGTAGTACCAAGATGTACCAAGACATGAAAACATTGTTCTGGTGGCCGGGTATGAAGAAGGATATAGCTCTCTTCGTGGCAAAATGCCAAACATGTGCGTTGGTGAAGGCCGAGTGTCAACGGCCAGGAGGATTTTTGAAATCGTTACCAATTCCGGAATGGAAATTTGATGATATTTCCATGGACTTTGTGCACGGGCTGCCAAAGTCGTTGCAGAAAAATGATTCGATTTGGGTGATCGTAGATCGGTTAACTAAGGTGGCACACTTCATTCCAAATCAGAAGAGCGATTCGGTTGAGAAGCTGGCAAAGCTTTATGTGGAAAACATTGTTCGGTTACATGGCGTCCCTCGCAGCATCGTTAGTGACCGTGACGGGTGGTTTACGTCCGGAGATTGGAGACATGTCCATCGTTTGTTGGGCACAAAACTCAAGTTTAGCACAACCTTCCATCCGCAAACAGATGGGCAGACCGAGAGGACAAATCGGACGATGGAGGACATGCTTCGCATGTGCGTCATGGATTTTGGACAGCGTTGGGAAGATCACCTTTACATGGTAGAGTTCTCCTATAACAACAGTTATCAGGCGAGTATTCAGATGGCCCCGTTTGAGGCATTATATGGGAGGAGGTGTCGCACTCCTTTAGCATGGGCGGAGACCGGTGATACCAAGCTTTTGAAGCGCAAAGAGGTTGATGAGGCGAATGAGTCGATACGGACCATTCGAGAACGGTTGCTGACTGCCCAAGACCGACAGGCAAAATATTACAACGCCAAACATCGGAACGTGGAGTTCACAGTAGGCGACTGGGTGTATTTGAAAATAAAGCCTTTCAAAGGAGTGTCGAGGATTCGACGCTTGAAGAAGCTGAGCCCGAGGTACCTAGGGCCATTCGAGAACACCGAGCGCATCGGCGAGGCAGCTTATCGATTTGCGTTGCCGACAGAGCTGAGTGGGTTGCACGACGTCTTCCATATTTCTGTGTTGAGGAAGGCGGTGCGAGAGCCCGATTCTGTGGTGGAGGCCAATAGCGTGCCGGTGGATAGTGGCCTATCTACTAAGGTGACTCCGTTGTGCATCATCGATTCTGATATTCGACAGTTGCGGAGGAAGTCAATCAAGATGGTGAGAGTCCGTTGGGACAACTGTGGCCGTGAGGAGCTCTCTTGGGAGCCAGAAGAGGCCATGCGCGAGGAGTACCCCGACCTTTTCACTCAGGTATGACGAATTTAATTTCGTGTTCGTGCTCTAAATTTCGGGACGAAATTTTGTTAAGGAGGAGAGAATTGTAACGCCTTAATTTTATTTAGAAGTCATATTGGGCTGCGAATAGCTGAGAGTGGGGTGCGGATAGGGAATATGGTCTGCGATTAACAATTTCGGGTTAGGGTTTTAAATAAAAACCTAAATCCTCCCTCATCCCCTCTCACTTTTCCCCGATCTCCCGTCGCCCATCTTCCCTCTCGCCCTCGTCTAGGTCGGCCGACCAGCGCCCCCTTCTCTCTTGCTCGCGCGACTCCAGGAAGGAGGAAGCCGATACCCTCCTCTCCTCCCTCTCTCTCGCCGGTCAGGAGGAAGCCGGCCCGATCCCCCCTTCTCCTTTGGTTCGCACTGCTCCAGGAGGAGGTCGCCTCCTTCTCTCTTGTTGCACTGCTCCAGGAGGAGGCCGACCCCTCTCCTCTCCTCCCCCTCTTACTCGTGCGGCTCCAGGAAAGAGGAGGCCGACACTCTCCTCTCTTCCCTCTCTCTGTTGCGGGCTATCGGGTGCTTGCGCCGCCTGGAGTGAGAGTTCCCGCCGCTATTTTGGCGCTTGACCGAGGATCTAGAGGAGATCTCTTGCGAGAACCGTGTGTGAAGCCGCGTCGAGGCTAGATCCGAAGTAGGGCAGCGAATACCGTCACTGTGATGCCTGCGCGACGCTCTACAAGGGTAACGATTTCTTCCCCCGGTCTTAGGACCGTCTTTTTCTGTATTTATGTGCTTGCATTTGCTAATCGTGCAATGAGAGTCCCCTCACGCCATTTCGGTTGAGGATGGGGACTCCTCCAGGGCGTGGGATTGCGACCCCGGCGTATGTTTGTGTGAACTGCACGTAGAGTCCCTCTCCCGCTACGCGGTGGAGAGCGGGAACTTCGCCAGGGCGTGGGATTGCGACCCCGGTGTAGTTTTCTGCTTTTATTTTGCTTAGGAGGGCCACCCGTCTCCAATTGGACGCGGTGTGTGTTTTCCCTCGGTTCATTGCGAACCCCCTCCGGGTCGATTGTGTCCATCCCCGGCATAAACTGCATTAGTAATCTGACGCGCGAGTCTGGATTTAGGCATGCTGTGTGAAGCCTACCCGTGGCATTCAGCCCGGATCGGTGATGTTGTTGTGTTGTGCATTGCGGTTAGCCTTGAACACGCGAACGGGAATGTCCCGTGTTATTCTCCGTAGAGATCATAGGATTCATGGGTTTCGTTCGTGAATACCCCGTTCCTAGGCGGGCCTGTGTTGGGCCCGGTAGAACAACGTTCTGTGGGCTTTTGTTGGACGGGCGGATCCCCGTCCCTGCATAGATTGCGCTTCCGTAGACCAGTCCTCTGCCACTTTGAAATGACAGTTGTAGGTCGTATATCTTCTTACCAGCCCTCTGCCACGTTAAAAGGCAGTTGTAGGTCGTATATTTTCTGACCAGTCCTCTGCCACCTAAAAAGGGGTAGTTGTAGGTCGTTCATCCCAAACCAGCCCTCTGTCCATGCTATGGAGCAGTTGTAGGTTTGGTTCCTTCTGTCACTACGATTGACCGAGTCACGGTCGTACTGTTTTACTGGGCGTTGAAGTTTAGATCGTACGCTTTCAGTGTGTTCATAGCACGTGCGTGGTAGTTTGAAAGGTGGCGCTTAGTGTGTCCCCTGACTCTTGGTCCTTTGTTCCTTGTTTGCATATTTTGGTGTGTGTGCGTACTTGCAGGAGAGCGATATACTCGCCCCGGAGTCCGCTAGGATGACCGGGGGGAGGAGTCGTTACGTTGTGTTGGTCAGCCCCATGCTGACCTTCGTTGTACCGCCTGTTTGTTCTTGGTTTCAGGTGGCGGAGCTCGCAGTGGTGTGTAGTGAGCCGGAGCCCATGGGTTGCTGAGGAGCTGGTTAGGGTCCTCTCTGTTTTGGAGTTTTTCATGTAGCCCTGTTATTTGTCTGTACCTCTTTTGCAAGCCATGTAAGGCCTTAAGGCCGTGTCACTTCTGTATTGTTTTCTTTAGCTGTGGACATTCTGGGCCCCTTTGTTTTGGGCTTGTGTTTAGCTTCCGCTTCTGATTACTCTGAGATTTTATTAGCTTATTTTCTTGTATCAATTATTAATGTTCTAGATTTTGTGGGTATTATATGTCGTGGGGTCCCGGCCGGACCCATGTTATATTCTATTTGCAGATCAGGGACGTTACAAGACGTGCGTAGAGGGGATGCCGGCGACAGGGAGGTTGGGGGAGACTGAGCCAACAGCAGAGGTTGAGGGCGCGGAAATGGGGCAGAGAAGCAAGGGACGGGGTTCATTAGTAAGCGGCTAGCGGCGACAGCGGCGGTGGGAGGACACGCGGCAACGGCAGAGGGCGACGCACATGCGCGGAATTGAGAGCCACACGACACGCAGGCGGATTGCATCGGAAGAGCGGAAGGGCTTGAACTGCGACGGACGTTTGCGACAGACATAAATAACTTTATATATATAGTATCGAATCATATGCGAGAAAGAACTGTGCGAACCAGGTGCGAAGACAGCGGCTGTCGGCGGCCTCGGGCTCGCCGGCCACCGGCCGCCCTGGGCGGCCGGTGGCCGGCGAGCCCGAGGCCGCCGACAGCCGCCGTCTTCGCATCTTCTTCCCTTCGCTTTTTGCCGCCGCCCGCCGCTGTGGAAGTCGCCGCCGAACCCATCGGTTAGGTTGGGAAGAACCAGGGAAGAAGTCTCCGACCAATCCTTGCTGCGGGAGTCGCCGCTGAAGCCGCCGCCGCTGGAAGTCGCCGCCGCCGCTGGATCTCTCCTTGTTCAACGGCCACGATGCAGCGTTCGCACCTTCGCACGTCGTCTTCTTCGCACAGGAACGCGCCTCAGTTCTAGTATAGATATATATAATAAGAGATATAGTGGATGCAGAAGTTATAATAATAATAAGAAGAAGAAGAAGAAAAGAAAGGCCGAACCAATGGTCGCTGATTCCAATGAAAATCACACCGAAGACAAATGTCTGCGCTACAAATCCACCGGAGAAGTCGAAAACAAAATCCGTTGAGCCAAATTCAAGATATAAATTTTTGAAGTTTACGACGAATGATAATTACACAAATCTTTGGAAAATCATCGGGACTCAAATAACGCTCAGATCGCAATGAAACTTCGGCGAGCCTCGCTAAAATTAAATAATTTAATTTTCTAACGTAAAATCTTCCAACTCCGGCGCACTCCAAAATTTGGTCGACTTGACCGAACGGACGCGCAAACGCTCAAACGACGACGCATTAATAACTCCGCACTAACGCAACGCCCTTACGCCAAAAATGACATCAAAGAAGGATAAAACAATTCCTGAAAATTTAGGGGCGTTACATATTCCACTGTAGGCGCAATAACATTTTACTCAAGCGCCCGACTCGTATACTTATTTCGATCAGCAGTATGGGCGGATCCACTCTCTCCTAGATCAGATTTAGACATAGTAGATGTCCATGCGCGCTCACTTCGACACTCAATTTTATACACTCGAGCAGCGCCATGCTTCCTCTATAGATCATCTACAGCGGGAATTTACTGATCTGCGTGCTTATTATCAGCAGGAGGACGATGACGATGACGCTTAGAGTTTTATTTTTGGTCATTTTTATCTTTTCGTTTATGTATCGCATCTTTTGTATTTGTTTTTATTTCCCTTTTATTAATGCAAAAAAACATGTTTTGCTTTCACATTATGTTTTCTTCAGGTTAGCTCGGTAATGATTTGTTCTACATAAGGGAAGCTTTCTCTCCTTTACTCATACTTTTATTTTTATTAAACATTGTGGACAATATTTATTTTATTTATGGGGGCGTCTTCTCTTTTTTTTTGCCAATCATTCACAAGTTAATCACAAATATATGCAAAAAGTGTTTTTCTTTTAGCTTTTCTTTATCTTATTTTTTTTTATTTCCCTAATGAAAAATATAAAAAAATTAAAAATTAAATATCAAATTTCTTGTGAACGGGCCGTGTTGGGCTTTCATCCCACAAAACTGCCTAGTACCTTGAGAGTCTGACATTGGGTATTCCTTGGGATTTCCAAGAACCAAATTTTTTTATTTCTGTTTTAATTTTCTTTTTCAAACAAATATTAAAAATATAAAAAAAACATTGAAAAAACTGTATAAAAAATTTCAAAAAAAAAACGTCAAAACAAATACATCAAAAAACTTTATAAAAAAAAATTAAAAACCTTCGAAAAATTCAAAAATAATGTTTTTATAAATTTTGGAATATTAGATGCTTCCTTACTTTTTATTTGAGTTCAACCAATTTTAATTATGTTCTTTTGTTTATATTACTTTTAAAAAACAAAAAGTTTTCTTTTTATGTTTTTTTAATTTTATATGTCTCATCATAATTTGTTAGATTTAATTTTTAGATATATTTGAATTAAAGAATTTTTCATCATTTTGGTGTATTTAGAATATTTCTTAGTTTTGTTTTCTCTCATTAAAATATCATGAATTAATTTTGTAGCAATTGTGCTAAAAGATCTTTAGATTTTACTTATATTAACTTTAGCTCATAGATTCTTAAGATTTCTTAATTTATTTTCTATGCTCTCAAAATAGTTATCTTGAAAAATTTTATAGCTTTTAAACCTTAGCCCCTCCTTTTGCTTTACCCTTTTGATTGGCAATTAAAAAAATATAAAAGATCATAAGTCGTGGAATGAGCGGATAAAATTCATCATTCCTAAATATATGCACCCAAATTTGTACAAGATTATATGTCATGGAGCTGAGAGGATAAAAGTGATCACTCCTAAACATATACATTTGGGATATAAAAAAGGAAAAGTATTTAACAAAAGATGGAAAAGTGAGGATAAAATTTATCATTTCCCAATTAAAAATCTCTTCTATGGCAAATTTTACCCATATTTAGCCAATATCATTTCATATTCAAGATATTTATGAGAGAACTTAGTTAATATTTTAGGTTTTCTAAAAAGTTTTGAATGATATCAAAAGATTATATAATTCTAATCTTAGATTATTTTGCTTAATTCAATACAATCTTATTTATGAAAATTTGATTAGAGAATTTTTGAAACTAATTTTTAATCTACGCATATCAATTTATGAATCATGATTTATTTCTTATGAATCTAAATTTTATTTCAAAACTTATTTCTGTATGAGTCATGTATAATTTTAAAATGCATAATTAGGAGTAAATTCTTTTTCTTTTTAAAATATCGTATAAATATTTCTCGTACTTGTGATGGTTTTGCTCTGGAATAGCAAAAACTTAAGTATGGGGGTATTTGATAATGCATCATTTATAGTTATTTTTATAAGATATTTTATATATAATTTATTTATTTTATTTAGTTTTAATTTAATTTATCTCTAATTTACCTTATTTTTGTATTTTTCAGGTAATTTGGGCTGCCAATAGCAATTTCAAGCTCATAGAAGTGATCAGGAGAAGATTTGGAGCATTTCTGTCGAAATCGCAAAGTATACGCCCTTGGTCATGGGCGTGACCAAGTGCGTGACTCCAAGTCACGGCTGTGAACCATCCCAGCCGTCTCCCAGCTTCTAGAACACGCTGCCACATCGGATTAAAATTACACGCCCTCTGTCCCGGGGGTGACAGAGGGCGTGACCTTAAGGTCACGGGCGTGACTCGCCCGTCAAAGATTTCAATGCATGTAGTTCAGCTTGCGCCATTTCCAGCTTACACGCCCTCGGTGGGGGCGTGACCGAGGTCATGATTCCTCCTGCAACCGCCAGATTAACTCATGATCGCGACAATTCCCGCCATTTCTAGACTCGGTGAAGACACGCCCTGGGCCACGGGCGTGACCTGGGCCGTGACATGCCATGCAACTGATTTTTGGCGGTTTCTCACCCCCAATGTTCCCGGGCTTTCAAGATAGCAATTACGCAGCTGACACGCCCTTGGTCACGGGCGTGACCAAGGGCATGACTCAATTTTTCAACTATAAAATACAGCAATCTCCAGAAGTCAAGGAGTTCGATTTTGGAGTTTATTTTCATCTTTAGTTTACTATTTTTTGTTGGTCTAGCTAGTTTTTCTACAAGTTATAAGTTTTCTATTATTGCAATTTCAATTCAAGTGTTATATTTTTTTTATCATGTCTTTTTCCTCTTCTATTTGTATTCCCATCATTATGATGAGTAGCTAAATTTCATTTAGCACTTGGTCATGATGAACTTTGGAATGAAATAAAATATGTTTTGAATATTTCTAATTGGCAAGCTCTCTTTTGATTATCTTCGATTTATCTTTGAAATAATTCGTTTTGATTTCATATGTCCGGAATATGATTTTCAATCCAAGATCTGTATTATAGTTGATCGAGAGATCCGTGCATACGAGGAGATCACTCAAAGATAAAAGGAGTTGCATGCACACCTCCAGATAGGACGACATAAATCTTCCGGATTGGAGTCAAATCCAATAGTAGGGTTCACCGCTAAAAGCAAGCTTAGGGGTTTCGACTTGCCGAGGGGTCTTAATCGATCAACCTAAGGTTAGTTGGTAGTATTCCTCGAGAGAGGTGATATCATGTTTTGGGAACCTCCACGGTCGAAGTTATTTCAATAAGAGTTTGCGGATTATTCTTTTGTAAAATTCTATTTTATTCTAAAGGGAGTCTAGATCAAGTGCTAATCTTTTAATCATAATCTTTCTTCGTTGTTGAATTTCTCCAAATCATTTTCCATAACAAACCCGACTTTTGATCGATAAAATAATAGCTCTTCTTTGTGAGTAGAAGTACTTAACAAGCCCGAAAAAATACGACACTTGATTTTCTAATCTTATACTATAAAGCGATAGGTATACTTATCTTATCGAATTATACGTGGATATTACTCTAATTTCATGCAACACGATCCTAGCGCATCAAATGTCTAGAGAAAAGGTGCTTGATATATATATTTATACTTGATAGTTAGACCCAAATCACCTGCTTGGTTTTCTTTTACCCCTTATTATCCTCCGCTTATTCCTTCCGCCCGGTGCCTAGGAGTCACCAGGGGAGGGGATGGGGAATTTGGCTGTCTTTTGACTAACGATCGGTTGACCACATCATTTTAGGAATTGATATGCCGGAGTAGCAGGACCCCATTCAGGAGACCAGGACAAAAGAGCGTGACAACATGGTTCGGCTCGTACCAGCAGTAGCTGCAGTAGAAATGGATGTAAATGTTTTTGAAACTTTCGCATGAGCATGAGTTAACCTGTAGTGAGGATTTGATATATTGGGCATAAGACCCCTTTTACTTTAGTTCTTTCTCATCGTGGACAGTGTAATCATGTAATTTATATTTTAATGTGATTTGTGGACTTATTTATTCTAACGCTTCTATTACTATGAATTGTGGTTGGCCTGGATGATGTTAATTAGCCGGCAGAATCGGCGTGTTGTGGTGGCAACCAATCCTGTGAGTTGGTGTCACCGCAAGATGACGGTTCTGTGCGGTAAGACCCTAGAACGAATGCAAAAAAAAGAGGGTCTTACAGTACTCCTCACAGTACTTTTTATAGAACTTTTCATAGGTCTTGCATAGGACTCTACTTAGGACACTTTATAGGACCCCTCATAGGACTCTTTATAGAACAATACGTAGGACTCTTCTTAGGACTCTTCATAAGACTCTTCATTGGACTCTACTTAGGACTCTTCTTTGGACTCTTTTTAGGACTACTCTTTGGACTCTTCATAATTCACTTCATAGGACTCTTCGTAGGAGTCTTCGTAGGACTCTTCATAGGATTCTTCGTAGGACTCTTTTTAGAACTCTTCATAGGTTTCATTATTGGAATCTACTTTGGACTCTTTCTACGACTCTTCATAGGAGTCTTCTTAGGATTCTTTGTAGGACTCTTCGTAGGACACTTTGAAGGACGCTTCTTAGTACCCTACTTACGACCCTTTGTAGGACTCTTAGTCAGACTCTTTGTAGGACTACTCTTTGGACTCTTCCTTTGACTCTTACTAACACTCTTTATAGTACATTTCATACGACTCTTTTTAGGACTCTTTCATAGTATTCTTCATAGGACAGTTCATAGGTCTTTTTGTAGGACTCTTCATAAGACACATTGTAGGATTCTTCATACGACTCTTCGTAGGACTCTTCATTGGATTCTTTGTTGGACTCTTGACAGGACTCTTCTAATGACTCTTTATAAGGCTCTCATTAGACTCTTCATAGGTATATACATATGACTCCTCATAGGACATTTCGTAGGACTCATTTTTGACAATTCATAGTACTCTTCATAGGAAACTTCATAGGACTCTTTGTAGGACCCTTCATAGCACTCTTCATAGGATTCTTTGTTGAACTCATCATTGGACTCTTTATAAGACTCATTGAAGGACTTTTTGTAGGGATCTTTGTAGTATGCTTTGTAGGACTCTTGGTAGGACTTTACTTAAGACCCTTTGTAGGACTCTTCATAGGACTCTATATTAGAATCTTCCTAGGACTCTTTATACGACTCTTCATAGGTATCTTCATAGGACTAGTAGTAGACTTCTTTGTAAGACTTTTTGTGGGTCTCTTCGTAGGACTCTTCATAGGACTCTTTGTAGATCATTTATTAGGACTCTTTTTGGGACTCTTCTTAGGACTTTTCGTAGTTGTCTTCATAGGACTCTACGTAGGACTCATTATCGGACTCTTTGTTGGACTCTTCATAGGACTCTGCGTGCTTGTGATGTCTTCGAATCCGTGGAGAGGAATCCTGGTCTGATGGCACCGAAACGAGCAATAAGGGTAACGATTCTCCTCCTTAATCTTTGAATATGCTAGTCCTTTGATTCGCATAGTAGCAGGAAGATTTCCACTAATTAGTGGATAGGTTTCTTCCGATGGGTCGATATGGATTATCCCCGTAGAAATTGCATATAGAATCTGGATCGTTGTATGGACATAGGCATATTGTGTGAAGCCCATCTGGACAGGTGCAGGTTGGTCTGGATTGGTGACTTTAATTGCGCTCAGGAGAAGACTCCGAGTATGTATGCTTATTTTCGGGTTCTGTGTGTTGTGATGTGCTATAGAGAGTTCTAGAGGCGACCTCCAGGAAATACCCAAAAGAGCTGACAGAACTGCGTTCTGTTAGCTAGAGCACAGCACTAGCGCTAGCGCCGGCACTAGTGCCAGTGAGCATTTGTGCTGGGTGTGAAGCCTAGGTCCTGGGGACTTGTGGTGTAGCACCAGAAAGCTATAGACTCACCATTGTTGAGCATGGAAGAGGGCAGAAATGAATTCTGTTATGAACACCAGGAGGTAGTCTTATCGCTAGCAGTAGCTCCAGTGAGCAATAATGTGGAGACTATGAAGCCGAAGTCAAAAAGGACTGGGTGTGTAACAGCATGGAAGGAAGGAACGGCCGTCGAGCTTACCTTCGTTGGCCTTGTGAGCCAATAGCGGGCCGACGTGAAGTCGTACCTGCGTCAGACAGAGTTTGATCCTGACGATATGAGCACGAGAATAAAGTTAAACCAAACCAGTCCCTTAGTCATTCAGTGATGAGGTCGCCCCTCCATTTCACTAAGGAAATTTTTGGACTAAATCGTAAGGCAAGACGACCTTTACGGTAAAAGCTCATAGTATGCTAAGTTGAAAAAGTACTTAGTGTTTTCTAAGTTTGAAAAAGGACTTAGGCATATGGCGTAACTCGGGGAGTACGCTGAAGTGTGCCTTAAGAGCACGATACGTGTGGCCTTGACTCGGCGTATATGGGGATTGTTTCTATGCGGTGTTTAGACGCACCTGTAAAATATATGTTGCTATTGTTATTGCTTGCTTGTAGGGAAGTAGTACCACCGCCCCGGGCATGGGTGGGGTCGTTATAAATGTTGGTCAGCTAAAGCTGACTGGTTACCTGTTTTTCCCACTGTTTGGTGGATTGTGTTTGACAGTTCCTGGCGAGACGAATGGGAACCTTCTCCTAGATAAACCCTAGATTTACCCCTAGATAAACTCCTATATTGTTTCTTCTTGACGCCCGAGGGAAAAGAGCAGCAAAGGTTGTATCTTTGTACTCTTCAGAAAGACCGCCTCGATTTCGGAGCTATGTGATTACTTGCTCGGCGGTCTCCCTTACATGATGCACCATTGCTCTTTTAAAATCAGGATTGTGTATGTCATAGGTCATTTCCTTCGCTCGCTGTAGAAAAGAAATAATCAGACCGCGCGGTCTAAACGAATTCTAGAAAAACATCTAGTAAGAGATATAATACCAGCAGGTCTTCATTCGCTTTCAAGACGCTTCGGAGAGTCAGCCCCATATGATGCTGAAGAGTTACATTCTGAAGGGTCGTTTGAGCACAAATATCTGGGAGCAAGTCGGTCTCGATATCGAATATTTCAACTGTATTTTTCTTTCCATATAAAGCCGCGGTCACAGCAGTGGCATGGTGAGTCAGCTTCCCACACCAGAGGGGGAGATCGGTAGAAACTTTCACGGTCTTTCCTTTGGCGCCCCATTTGAGTAAGGGTTTGCCTTTTAAATCCTTCTGATGGCGCATATAACCTGTTGGGTTTTTCTAGAACCATACATCAAATGTAGGCGCAGCGGAAATAAACAGAAACAACCCAAAAAGGTTTGGATCAGCCATGAATGTTGAATCAAGAAGTTAACAAAATGCTAGGTATGAAATTACCTTTGCGGGATTGGATCAAATCCAACCTAGATGCTCCACGAGTTGATTCCTGTCGTCGGCTATGCAAGAGTTCCCACGTAGAATAATGTCTACGTCTCTACAGTGATCCACACGAGCCGGGAGAAGAACGACTGCACCTTGTACTTCCACGAACTGCTAGGTTCGCTCCAGGAAGAACACACACGGCGACGATCGCCGGAGAGGAGGTCGGCGGACACGATCGAGCGACGGAACTCCTTCCGTCTAGGGTTCGGGCGAGAGCGGAACACTTCCGTCGGCCTTTTTCTTCGTTAGTTCTCAGAACCCTAAAAACGAAGTCCTATTTATACCCAAAGGATAAACAGCTTCTAGAAGAATCGCTATCCGCAGACCACACATCAGAATAAGGGCTTCTGTTACAATTCGTCGGAATTCCACGGAAGATCATTCGTCGAGATTTCACGGGACAATCCGATGAATCCGACGAATCAGATCAAACGGCAACATTTGCCAAGAAAATGATCTCTGTAACAATTCGTCGAGTCTTCACGGGACAATCCGACGAATCCGACGAATCAGATCAAACGGCAACATTTGCCAAGAATGATCTCTGTAACAATTCGTCGAGTCTTCACGGGACAATCCGACGAATCCGACGAATCAGATCAAACGGCAACATTTGCCAAGAATGATCTCTGTAACAATTCGTCGAGTCTTCACGGGACAATCCGACGAATCCCGACGAATCCCGACGAATCCAGACAGACGACAACATTTTGTCGAATGAAGGGTTTCTGTAATAATTCGTCGAGTGTTCACGGGACAATCCGACGAATCCCGACGAATCCGACGAATTCTATCCGTGTAAACCCGACGAATTCAGACAGCAACAACCTGCTGGATTTCCCCATTCTATATATGGTGATTGGTAACATTTACCAACACAGTCAATCTACCAACTTCTCCACATGCTCTTATGTGCGACACTGTAGGCTCATATCGCGTTGGCAGTGAGATTACATGTTTGACCACTTCTAGATCACAATGGCAACTCCAACAGTCTCCCACTTGATCTTGAAAGTATCAAACCAAAAACCTCACAAACAATGAGCGGCATCTAGCAATGCATCATTGCTCCCCAAGCAATAAGAGTTCATAACTCATAAGCCTTTATGACCAATGTTCCAGCGTTGTCTTTGTCCCTTTGTCCCTTACATCCGGAAAGAACTAGAGGCATGGACCGTGTCACCCTCATAATAGCTCAATCCAAGTTTCTTGATCTAGAACGGACTTCCAGAGAATGGTGAGCCCAATATCACATATTGGCTCAACCAAGCATGGCCATGCATTTCTCAGTCCAATTCCATCAAGGGGCCCATGGATGCAACTCCTGTTAGATAGGAGGACAAATCCCATATCTGCTCACACCCAAACACCCAAATGATTCGTAACGTACCCAACGACCACCCTTATCATCAACCTTCTTCAAGGAAGACTTTAGATGACATCAAAGCACGCTCTTCCTCACTCGGTGAATGCTGTGACTTCAGGTCAAAGGACCACAACACCATTGTCAAATGAGACCTACTTGTGACACTTTTAAATAACAATCCACAAAGTAGTCTCAGGTTGGGTCTGTCCAGTACAACTTGTTCACTAACAAGTACCCACGTGATGACTTGATATCACAATATCATGACCTGTGAGAACCGGTCATCAGTCAACACACATGCTAGTCTTAATGTATCATCATCACCCTTAGCTTCTACGATGATACCTCGACCAGGGACCTTTTAAGAATGAAGCTTCGAAATCATAGGCTCTCACATTCAAGTCTCGTACTTGATGTCCTATGGAAGCGAACATTATAAGGGTATTTATCACGAATTTTATTCTATCATATAGAAACAGTATATCGTAATAAAAGAACTTGCCATTAATCGTAAAAAGAAATAATTGGTACACAATTCATCATATGAATAAATTTTAAACAGCCAACAGAATATTTATTTTACATGCAACCCACAAGACTCCCACTAGAGTTGATCATTCAGGTATCGTATACCCATTGATCTAGTATGACCATCATGCTTTCTCTGCGCGAGAGGCTTTGTCAGTGGATCTGCAATATTCTCCTCAGTCGGCACTCTGCAAATGTTCACATCTCCTCGTTCGACAATCTCACGAATAAGATGGAACCGCCGAAGTATGTGCTTGGAGCGCTGATGGGATCTAGGTTCCTTAGATTGTGCAATTGCACCATTGTTATCACAGTAGAGAACTACGGGACCAACAATGCTAGGAACTACATCTAGCTCGCCGATGAATTTCCTAATCCATACAGCCTCCTTCGCTGCATTAGCTGCAGCGATATACTCGGCCTCAGTTGTAGAATCAGCAACTGTCTCTTGCTTGGAACTCTTCCAGCTCACAGCTCCTCCATTCAGGCAAAACACAAACCCTGACTGAGACTTTGAATCATCCCAATCAGTTTGGAAGCTGGCATCCGTGTAACCACTTACAACGAGCTCTTCCTTTCCACCATACACCAAGAATACATCCTTAGTCCTTCTCAAGTACTTCAGGATATTCTTTACGGCTATCCAGTGACATTCACCGGGATCAGACTGATACCTGCTAGTCATGCTCAAAGCAAAAGAGACATCGGGTCGAGTACATAACATTGCATACATGATTGACCCAATTGCCGAAGCATATGGAATCAACTTCATGCGGTCCTTGTCTTCACAAGATTTTGGACACTGGTCCTTAGAGAGATTCACACCATGAGACATGGGCAAAAATCCTTTCTTGGACTCAAGCATGTTGAACCGCTTCAACACCTTGTCAATGTACGTACTCTGGGTCAAACCCAGCAACTTCTTCGATCTATCTCTATAGATCTTAATACCGAGTATGTAAGTCGCTTCACCCAAGTCCTTCATAGAAAAGCAGTTCCCTAGGTTGTTCTTAACAACTTTCAGGGTAGGTATGTCATTCCCGATCAGCAGTATGTCATCTACATACAATATCAGGAAGACAACAATGCTCCCACTGATTCGCTTGTAAATACACGGTTCATCTTCATTCTTGACAAAACCAAACTCTTTGATCTTCTCATCAAAACGAAGATTCCAACTTCTAGAGGCTTGTTTCAATCCATAGATGGATTTATTCAGCTTGCATATTTTAGTGGCTTCATTTGGGGATACAAAACCCTCGGGTTGTGTCATGTACACTTCCTCAAGGAGGTTTCCATTTAGGAAAGCCGTTTTGACATCCATCTGCCAGATCTCGTAGTCATAATACGCAGCAATAGCAAGCAATATCCTAATGGACTTTACCATGGCAACAGGGGAAAAGGTCTCATCATAGTCAACACCATGAATTTGCTTGAAACCCTTAGCCACCAGTCGCCCTTTGAATGTCTGTACATTCCCATCCATGTCGGTCTTCTTCTTGAAGACCCACTTGCACCCTATGGGTCGTACCCCTTCAGGTGGTTCCACCAAGTTCCAAACTTGGTTTATATACATGGAGTCCATTTCGGATTTCATAGCCTCAAGCCATTTGTCGAAGTCCGGTCCATTCATAGCCTCTTGGTAGGTCGCTGGTTCATCATCATGATCCATAAGCAACACATTACCTATTTGAGACACGAGAAATCCATATCTCTCAGGCTCAAATCTTGGTCTACCAGATCTACGTAGGACTTGTGTTTCGTGAGCAGGTTCTCTAGCTACAACATCTTGTAGTCCTGGCTCAGAATCCAACTCTGGTTCATTCACTATTTGTGGTTCTTGAACTTCTTCAAGTTCTACCTTTTGCGTCTTTCTTGATAAGAACTCTTTCTCCAAGAAGACACCCGTCCTTGCGACAAACACTTTGCCCTCAGACGGTAGGTAAAAGTAATATCCCTTCGTTTCCTTAGGATATCCCACCAGATAACACTTATCTGATTTGGGTTCCAGCTTGTCAGGCATTTGACGTCGTACGTATGCCTCACAGCCCCAAATTTTAATGAACGACATACTAGGACGCTTCCCAGTCCATATCTCATATGGTGTCTTTAGAACCATTTTCGTCGGAGCGCGATTCAGTGTCATTGCAACAGTCTCTAAAGCAAAACCCCAAAAGGAAACAGGCAAGTCTGCATGACTCATCATCGACCGTACCATGTCTAACAGAGTACGATTTCTCCTCTCAGACACACCATTATGCTGCGGTGTCCTAGGTGGAGTGAGCTGTGATACAATACCACACTCTTTCAGATGATCACGGAACTCATGACTCAGGTATTCGCCACCTCGATCAGATCGGAGTGCTTTAACCTTTTTACCCAATTGGTTCTCCACTTCATTCTTAAACTCTTTGAACTTTTCAAAGGTTTCGGATTTGCACTTCATAAGATACACGTATCCGTATCTACTGAAATCATCAGTAAATGTAACGAAGTAGAAATACCCACCTCTAGCCATAGAACTCATGGGTCCGCATACATCACTATGTACAACACCCAAGAGATCCTCAGCCCTCTCAGTATAACCAGTGAAAGGGGCTTTAGTCATCTTGCCTAATAAACAAGACTCACATCGCTCAAATGATTCATAATCAAATGAGTCCAATAGTCCATCTTTATGGAGCTTGGATATGCGCTTCTCATTTATATGGCCCAAACGACAATGCCAGAGGTATGTAGGATTTGAGTCATTTGTTCTTAGTCTTTTATTATTATCTACATTATAGATCGGATGGTCCAGGTTCAAAACATAAAGACCATTAAACAATTGAGCTACAGCATAACAAACATCATTCTTAAATATAGAACAACAATTGTTCTTAATTATAAAAGAAAATCCAATCATGTCCAAGCATGAAATGGATATAATGTTTCTAGTTATGTCCGGAACATAATAACAATTATCAAGTTATATTACAAGCCCACTGGGCAAAGAAAGACGGTAAACCCCTACGGCTACAGCAGCAACTCTTGCTCCATTGCCGACACGTATGTCCACCTCTCCTTTACTCAGCAATCTCCTCCTTCCTAGTTCCTGCACATTTGTACAAATGTGAGAACCACATCCGGTATCCAATACCCAAGATGAAGGAGCAGAAAGGTTTATCTCTATAACATAAATATCCGAAGCGGAAGTCATACCTCCCTTCATTTTCTGCAGACCCTCAATGTACGAAGGACAATTCCTCCTCCAATGACCAGCCTTGCCACAGTGGTGGCATTTCCCTTCCTTCACGGTGCTCTTCTTTTTCAGCGCAGAAGATTTGGGCTCAAGATGTGACTTAGGTCCCACCTTCGTCTTCTTGAAGCCCTTGGCCTTACCCTTGCCTTTATGTACCATCAATATGGGACTAGCAGGCTTGGCCTTCTTCATGTTTATCTCAGCAGTTCGCAACATGCCTAGGAGCTCGGGCAGTGTCTTGTCTATTTCATTCATGTTGTAGTTCAAGACAAACTGCTCATAATTATCCGGCAACGATTGCAGGATAAGATCTGTGGCCAACTCTTGACCCAGAGGAAAACCCAGTCTCTCCAGGTTCTCAATATACCCAATCATCTTGAGTACGTGAGTACCAACCGAGTCTCGAGCTCCCATTTTGCACTGAAATAAGGCCTTCGTGACATCGAACCTCTCTTGACGAGCTTGCCCTTGAAACATTTTCTTTAGGTGCTCGTCAATCTCCTTGCACCCCATGTTCTCATGTTGCTTCTGAAGCTCAGAGTTCATGGTGGCAAGCATAAGGCACTCGACGTCTAAGGCGTCATCGGTATACTTCTTATAAGCATCCTTTTCAACACGGGATGAGTTCCCGGTCGGCACCTCGGGGGCTTCTTCTTCCAAGACGTAGAGCTTTCGCTCTTGCCTGAGAACAATTCTCAGGTTCCTATACCAGTCCATATAGTTCGTCCCACTAAGCTTGTCCTTCTCAAGGATAGCTCTTAGGGACAAGGTGGAATGTGAACCACTTGCCATGGAATTCTACAAGAATTCATGCAGAATCTAATTAGTACCAAAATTCCAAAATACAATTTATTTTAATTTGGACTTCAATTAAATACTCCCACTATTTTATTCAAATTGATGGCCCTCACTATCAATTCGGAGAGTCCATGCGAGCTACTCTCTTAGTGGACAAGATCCATATTTCACCAACACCACGAGTCCGCTTTGGCGTTCCTCTCATAATGCGGTTATTTAGGTAGGCAACGCTTGCCAATTGCATCCTCATGCAATTCTTGTATGGCTGGTGAATAACTCCTTATTCGCATCCATCATATGGAGTATGCCAACCCTATGCCTCTAGGCACTCAACCTTTGAGGTCACCTAGTTAAGTTAGACCCGATGTCGACAGTGGGATATCACAATTATCCGCTCGCACCCTTACCAAGATAGATTAATGCACCTTGCTTTGGCAAGCCCACATTTCATCGATCGAGGCAGGAAGAGTGTCATCCATCGGAAGGCATCCGAACACTTAATATTTGATGAAGGGATTTTAATTTTAATAATAGGTTAACACTTAACCATGATCAACATTTGATCAATGTGCACATCCACAGAAAAACAAGCTTTCTAAAATCCTCATGCATCCCTTATGTGCACTACATAAGACTATCAACCTTTGATAGACGAAAGGGCTAAATCTGGACATTTAGAACTCTTCCAAATCTTCAGATTTACATGCATTGGACAAAGGCAAAGACAACTCGACTTAAAGCAGTAGACAAGCTCGTCTCTCATTGTTGGATTCAAAATCCAAAACAATACAAGGGTTCATTAACCACTTGAGGGACGGTTACTGCTAAGGAGACAACAACTTCTAACAATTAGAAATGACCACGAAATCCCAAACGTTCCTGGCGGGGTACCAAGACCCCCTTTTGAAAATCATCAACATTTGATGTTCCAGGAAGAAATCTTGACATTTAGAACACTTCTAAATACCTAGATTTGCACGTACTGGAATAACCAAACTTCTGAAACAAAATTCATGACCAGAACCTGGCTCTGATACCACTGTTGGGTTTTTCTAGAACCATACATCAAATGTAGGCGCAGCGGAAATAAACAGAAACAACCCAAAAAGGTTTGGATCGGCCATGAATGTTGAATCAAGAAGTTAACAAAATGCTAGGTATGAAATTACCTTTGCGGGATTGGATCAAATCCAACCTAGATGCTCCACGAGTTGATTCCTGTCGTCGGCTATGCAAGAGTTCCCACGTAGAATAATGTCTACGTCTCTACAGTGATCCACACGAGCCGGGAGAAGAACGACTGCACCTTGGACTTCCACGAACTGCTAGGTTCGCTCCAGGAAGAACACACACGGCGACGATCGCCGGAGAGGAGGTCGGCGGACGCGATCGAGCGACGGAACTCCTTCCGTCTAGGGTTCGGGCGAGAGCGGAACACTTCCGTCGGCCTTTTTCTTCGTTAGTTCTCAGAACCCTAAAAACGAAGTCCTATTTATACCCAAAGGATAAACAGCTTCTAGAAGAATCGCTATCCGCAGACCACTCATCAGAATAAGGGCTTCTGTTACAATTCGTCGGAATTCCACGGAAGATCATTCGTCGAGATTTCACGGGACAATCCGACGAATCCGACGAATCAGATCAAACGACAACATTTGCCAAGAAAATGATCTCTGTAACAATTCGTCGAGTCTTCACGGGACAATCCGACGAATCCGACGAATCAGATCAAACGGCAACATTTGCCAAGAATGATCTCTGTAACAATTCGTCGAGTCTTCACGGGACAATCCGACGAATCCGACGAATCAGATCAAACGGCAACATTTGCCAAGAATGATCTCTGTAACAATTCGTCGAGTCTTCACGGGACAATCCGACGAATCCCGACGAATCCCGACGAATCCAGACAGACGACAACATTTTGTCGAATGAAGGGTTTCTGTAATAATTCGTCGAGTGTTCACGGGACAATCCGACGAATCCCGACGAATCCGACAAATTCTATCCGTGTAAACCCGACGAATTCAGACAGCAACAACCTGCTGGATTTCCCCATTCTATATATGGTGATTGGTAACATTTACCAACACAGTCAATCTACCAACTTCTCCACATGCTCTTATGTGCGACCCTGTAGGCTCATATCGCGTTGGCAGTGAGATTACATGTTTGACCACTTCTAGATCACAATGGCAACTCCAACATAACCATGAAGAGGAAATGGCTCTGAAGCGGTCTTAGAGGAATTACCGGTCTCAGCGGTCTGAAATTTTTCTTCCCTCTTCAGCCTTCTTTCCCTTTGGGTAAGTACTTCTTCAGCAGGTGCTACTGGATCCTCCGTCGGAATTGCAAAGGATGTTGGAAATAAGAAGTTAGAAAAGTAAAGAAAAATGCGTAAGAAATATTGGGAGATCGCTGGAAACAACTCACTTTCCTCAGGGGCGATCTCAGCGATCTCGGGCCAGATCGCCAGATAATGAATGAGGTCCAGGCGCTTTCCAGCCAAAAATTCCAGAATCTTCAACTCTTCTTTTGAGATCGATTTGCTCTTCTGAAAAATTTTGTTAGGTCGCGTAGAAGGGCGACTCTTGAGACCGCCAAGATCACCTTCGAATACAAGGAACCTTTCTGTCCAGAAGGGAACCTTGTTTGGAAGATTGAGAACTTTGAATCCCTCAGTAGAAAAGTATATCAATCCTTTGAATTCCTCTTTCTTTTGACCTTCTTTCAGGACCTTAGCAGTGAAGGACGCACGGAAGAGCGCCATCGTGAATTTTATCTTTTCCGATCTCAGGTAGTTCATGAAAACACTAATGAGACCGATCGAGTTCGGCGGCAGCTGGGCGAGCACCAGCCCGTAATAGTCCATGATCTCAAAAAAACTCCCAGGGTAGACGAATCCTCAACCCACACTCAAAGTGATCAATGGGGATGATGAACTTTTTCTCCTCCCCGAAATTAAGCCCTTCGACCTCAGTAGGCGGTCTCATGACTATTTGAGTCTGAATCATGTGCTTCTTCAAGAACTCAACATATTCCTCTTTTGAAAGATGGCAAGGTTTGTGATCGGCTTTAAGGAAAACTGAAGCAGCAGTAGCTCGAGCGGACACCATTTTTGGAGATCGCTGTGACCGGTGCTTAGGGCGCATACAGAAAATATGAAATGAGAACCAAAAAGGTGGCTATTTATAGTGAGCAAAGGATAATTTCGTCATCATTACTTTTTCTCGAGACCGCCCAGTAAAAGCTCTCAGACCGCCGGCACCTGCAAAAAAGTCAATAAAGTGTCGATATCTTTTCGATCTCAAAAAGAGAGATCGCAACATCTCAGATCACATAATATAAACAAACAGCACAAAATAACAGAGATCATCACAGCAGAGTAAGAGATCGCAAGCAGCAGAAATTAAAGCATATTACACAATAAATTGTTCATCATATTACAAAAACCGTTCGAAAATGAAATGTCAAATGTTTATTTCATATGAGGCCTTTTTCTTCCCACAAAGGCCGCGATATCTTGCATTTCATTAATAGAGCTGAAGACCGAGGCAAGGCCCTGGTTAGCGTTCATTGCGGCCCGGTGGATCCTTGACATCTCTTTGTCAACTACCTCCATAGGGACAACCATAATCTCGGAGCTCGGTCTCACTTCTTGGTGATCGTCAGATGGTCCCGGTCTCATTGTCATTTTCATGGAGCCACTCCTCAGCGCACCGACCTCAGCAGACAGAGCAGAAGATTTTCCCTTGTAGTATTCAGCATCTTTCTCAGCTCGACGGAGTGCTTGAGTGAGCTCGCCAATCTTGAGACCGCTTACCTCTTCAGCTTTTTGGAGTGCTTGAGTTAGCTCGCCAATCTTGAGACCGCTTGCTTCTTCCACTTTTCGATGTGACTGAATGAGCTCGCCGGCCGGATCATAAGATGAACAAAGCTTCTCTTCAAGATCGCGGATCTGATCATGGTAGGCCCGTTCCCGGGCCAACATAGATCGAACATCCTCAAACATAGGATTGAGGATATCGGCAAGTTGGTCGGAGACTGCAACCCTCTGTGCTGGAAGTTCTCCCTCTTCCATCTCAAGAATATTTTCATCTACAAACAGAAGAGCAAAGATTAGTTCAGATTTCAAAAGTTCAATGTAACAAGGTTCGCACAGAAAGAATACTTGGAAAGAAATCAAGACCGCAGCCACGTAGTATATTTTCAGTGTTAACTATGACCACTGGTTCTGCGGTCAGTAAGAGGCGGTATGATCCCCTTAAGCGCTCAAGGTTCATTCTTTCCAATTCTCTCTTTTGCGACCTTTCACCTTCCTTTCTTCTTCTCTTTAACTCCTCATTGCTAACAAGAATGTCATCAGTTTCAATAATGACAACCTCACGCCTTCTTTCCGGAGATTGAGGTCGGACCATGGGAAGAGGGAGGTCTTCTAGCGATTTGGTCATAATCAACGCCTTACCAGTTCGCAGGGCGGAGATCGCTCGAGCGCGGTCTTCAGCTGCTCAGTTCAGTTCCTCCTCTTGAGTGGCAGAAAGGTTGGTCAGGCCGCTTGAGAGTGCAGCTTTCTCCTTGGCGATCTGCTGGATATTTTCCTCGGCCTCTAGCTCGGCAGCCGTTTTCTTTTGCTCCTCAGAAGCCAATAAAATTTCTTCTTCTTCTTTCTTCTTCTTTGCAGCGGTCTGAGCTGCTTCTTCTTCTTCTTTCTTCTTCTTTGCAGCGGTCTGAGCTGCCTCTTCTTCTTCTTTCTTTTTCTTGGCAGCGGTCTGAGCTGCCTCTTCTTCTTTCTTTTTTCTTCGCAGCAGTCCGAGCTGCCTTCTCTTCTTCTTTCTTCTTCTTCGCAGCGGCCTGAGCCGCCTTCTCTTTTTCCGCTTTCTCCTTTCTCTCCTGTTCAGCAGCAATCCGAACTACTTCCGTTTCTTTTCTCTCCTTCTCATCTCGATCCCTCCTCTCCTTATCTTCTCTCAGCTTCGCTTTTGCGGCAGCGATCTCTTTCTCCTTTTCAAGGATCTCTTTTTCAGCGGCAGCTTCCCTGAGACTTTCCGCCTCAAAAGGGTCGAGCACCTGTAAGGAAGAACAAGAAAGATCGTTAGAATAATCTTCTTCAAGGTAGGCGATCAGCTCAGGATCTACCTCTCTTGAAAAAGTTGAGATCACAGGAAGAGAAAGGAGATCGGTCGCGTCATTTACCTCCAAAGGAGCATTCTCGTAATTCTCGGGATCGCCACCCTCGGGATGAGTGACCGCCTTAGGGGCGGTCACCTCTTTGACATCATCATTTTTTTACTTCTTAGCACTTTGAGTAGAAGGATTCGAATTTTTTCTTTTACTCGCCTTGGAAGAGTCCAGAGAATTACCTAACCTTTGCATAATCCTTTCAGCTTCAACTTTCTTCTCCCGCAACCCAGCCAGGATAACTTCTGTGGAAGCGGTCTCGTTATGATGCACAGCGGTCAGACCGAGCGCTTCCACAGTTCTCTGATAATTAAAAGAAATGGAAAAATCAGGAAGGATCAGTTCAAGTCCTGAAGAACTAAACGATAAAACAGGAGCAGCATAATGAGGCGAAACCTCATTTTCAGGGAGGACAGCTGTTTTCTCCGGAGAAGGTCGCGCGGTCTCCTTAGACGCGCCTGTCTTCGGTGAAACCTTAACGGCTTTCACCACCTTCTTCGAGGTGGCGTTCTTCTTCTTCTTCTTCTCGAGAGAGTCCTTTCCCGGAGAGTCAAATGCGGACAACAATGACGACATTATGGAGCTCGCTTTATCTACTTTTTTGAGACCGCTTGTAAGGTAAGCTCGTTTGCTTTTTCAGGAAATTATGATTTCTCGAACCGTTGAGGGGTATTTATAGCCCAGGGCGCATTCATGGCAATTGCGGTCTCGGCGGTCAAAGCTTACATTTTCTAAGTTCCAGCGCAACTTAAAAATGTGCGGGGATTATGTTTGCCCGGAAAATCCGCGACCTCTCTTTTCAGCCAGGATGGACCTTTCCAGCGGTCTCACATTTGCGAGACCGTCCAGATCGCCGCCTCAGATTCAGCCAGCAATTCCTGGCCATCAGTCTCCCGGTTTCGAGACCTCCCGGACCAAGTCATCCAAGATCAAGGTTTTACGCTAAGAGCCAGGCGGTCAAAAGCTCGTCAGATCGCTAGACCGCTCGGTCTGGTCCTTTTCCTCTATTATGGTTATTTGCACCCCTTTACCCTGCCCCGGCTCTCCTGTACCCCGGGCAGCCCGTAGTTTTCAGATATGCCCGTTTGGGCAGCCCCCTCGTCTATAAATAGAGGGGTAGGGGTACCTGAAAATGGACTTTGACCTCGAGCCTCCCGCTTAAAACCTGTGTAAGTGGCCTCGATTTTCTGTGATCGTTTTTCGTGTTTCTCAGCATCCTTTGTCTTCAGTAACCTGCACTCCGCAGTTTTCTCCTTTCCCTCTAGTGTGAATTTTGGAGGTACCATTTTTGGTGCCAACATATATAGACCACTAGATAAATCTCTAGATAAACCCCTATATAAAACCCTAGATAAACTCCTAGATAAACCCCTTGATAAACCCATAAACTCATAGATAAACCCCTAGATAAACTCCTAGATAAACCTCTAGATAAAAACCTAAATAAATCTATAGATAAACCCCTAGACAAACCCTTAGATAAACCCCTAATTAAATCTGTGATAAACCCTTAGATAAACCTTTATATAAGCACCAAGATAATCCCCTAGATTAACTCCTACATAAACCTCAAGATGAACCCCTAGATAAACCACTAGATAAACCTCTAGATAAACCCATGGAAAAACCCCTAGAAAAACTCCTAGATAAACCCCTAGATAAACCCATAAACCCCTAGATGAACCCCTAGATAAACACCTAGATAAACCCATGGATAAACTCCTTAGTAGAACTATAGATAAACTAATAGCTAAACTCATAAACAAAACCCTTGATAAACCCCTAGATAAACTCCTTGTAAAATTTGTAATAAACCCTAAGATAAACCCATAGATAAACCCCTAGATAAACTCCTAGACAAACCCTTAAATAAATCCCTAGATAAAATAAATAAACCCCTAGAAAAATCCCTAGATGAACACCTAGATAAACTCCTAGACAAACCCTTAGAAAATTCCTAAATTATCCACTAGATAAACCCTAGATAAACCCATTGATAAACCCTTAGATAATTCTTAGATAAACGCTTAGTTAAACCTCTAGATAAACACCTAGATAAACCCCTACATAAACCCCTAAATTAACCCATAGATAAACTTATAAATAAACCCTACATAAACTCCTAAATATACCCATAAATAAACCCCTATATAAACCCTAGATAAACCCTAAATGAACCCCTATATAAACCCTTAGATAAGCCCCTAGATAATCTTCTAGATATACCCCTAGATAAACCCATAAATAAACCTATAAACCCCTAGATAAATCCCTAGATGAACTCTCAGATAAAATACTAGATAAACCCCTAGATAAACACATAAATAAATTTATAGACAACCCCCTAGATAAACCCCTAGACAAATCCCTAGATAAAACCCCAGAAAAACCCCTAGTTAAACTCCTAGATAAACCCATAAACCCCTAGATGAACCCCTATAAAAACTTCTAGATAAACTCCTAAGTTGATCTATAGATAAACCAATAGCTAAACTCATAAACAAACCCCTTAAAAACCCCTAGATAAACTCCTAGTTAAATTTGTAATAAACCCTTAGATAAACCCATAGATAAACCCCTAGATAAACTCCTAGACAAACCCTTAAATAAACCCCTAGTAAACTAAATTAACCCCTAGATAAACCCCTAGATTGACACCTAGATAAACTCCTAGACAAACATTTAGATAAACCCTTAGATAAATTCCTAAATTATCCACTAGATAAACCGCGAGATAAACCCATTGATAAACCCATAGATAATCCTTAGATAGATGCCTAGATAAACCTCTAGTTAAACCCATGGATAAACCCCTACATAAACCCCTAAATAAACACATAGATAAACTTATATATAAACCCAACATAAACTCCTAAATAAACCCTAGATAAACCTCTATATAAACCCCTAGATAAACTCTAAATAAACCCCTATATAAACCCCTAGATAAGCCCCTAGATTTACCCCTAGTTAAACTCCTAGATAAACCCCTAGATAAACTTATAAACACCTAGATAAACCTATAAGCCCCTAGATAAATCCCTACATGAACCCCCAGATAAAATCCTAGATAAACACCTAAATAAATCTATAAAAACCCCTAGATAAACCCCTAGACAAACCCCTAGATAAACACCTAGATAAACCCCAATTTAAATTTGTGATAATCCCTTGATAAACCCCTAGATAAACTCCAAAAAACCTCAAGATAAACCCTAGATTTACCCCTAGATAAACCCTAGATTTACCCCTATAAACCCTAGATTTACCCCTAGATAAACCCCTATAAAAACCACTTGATAAACCCTAGATAAATCCTAAATAAACCCCTATATAAAACCCTAGATGAACTCCTAGAAAACCCCTTGATAAACCCACAAACCCCTAGATAAACCCCTAGATAAACCCCTAGATAAACTCCTAGATAAACCTCTGGATAAAAACCTAAATAAATCTATAGATAAACACCAAGACAAACCCCTAGATAAAACCCTATATAAACCCATAATTAAATCTGTGATAAACCCTTAGATAAACCTCTAGATAAGCCCCTATATAATCCCTTAGATAATCCCCTAGCTTAACCCCTAGATAAACCTCAAGATGAACCCCTAGATAAACCACTAGATAAACCTTTAGATAAACCCCTAGATAAACTCCGAGATAAACCCCTATATAAACCCATAAACCCCTAGATGAACCCCTAGATAAATTTCTAGATAAACACCTGGATAAACTCCTAAGTAGATCTATAGATAAACCAATAGCTAAACTCATTAACAAACCCCTTGATAAACCCCTAGATAAAGTCCTAGTTAAATTTGTAATAAAGCCTTGGATAAACTCCTAGATAAACTCCTAGGCAAACCCCTAAATAAACCCCTAGATAAACTAAATTAACCCCTAGATAAAACCCTAGATAAACTCCTAGACAAACCCTTAGATAAACCCTTAGATAAATTCCTAACTTATCCACTAGATAAACCCCAAGATAAACCCGTTGATAAACTCCTAGATAATCCTTAGATAAACGCCTAGATAAATCTCCAGATAAACACCTAGATAAACCCATGGATATACCCCTAGATAAACCCCTACATAAACCCCTAAATAAACCCATAGATAAACTTATATATAAACCCTACATAAACTCCTAAATAAACCCCTAGATAAACCCCTATATAACCCTCTAGATAAACCCAAAATAAACCCATATATAAACCCCTAGATAATCCCCTAGATAAGACCCTAGATTTACCTCTAGATAAACTTCTAGATAAACCCCTAGATAAACCTATAAACACCTAGATAAATCTATAAACCCCTAGATAAATCCTTAGATTAGCCCCGGATAAAATCCTAGATAAACCCCTAGATAAACACCTAAATAAATGTATAGATAAACCCCTAGTTAAATTTGTAATAAATCGTTAGATAAATCCCTTGATAAACCCCTAGAAAAACACATAGATAAACTCCTCAATAAACCTCTAGATAAACCCTTAGATAAACCCTAGATTTACCCCTAGATAAACCCTAGATTTACCCCTAGATAAACCCTAGATTTACCCATAGATAACACCTATATAAACCACTTGATAAACCCCTAGATAAACCCCTATAAAAAAACCCTAGATAAACCCCTAGATGAATTCCTAGATAAACTCCTAGATGAATTCCTAGATAAACTCAAAAACCCTTAGATAAACCCAAAAACCCCTAGATAAACCCCTAGATGAATTCCTAGATAAACTCCTAGATAAACCCCTAGATAAAAACCTAAATAAATTTATAGATAAACCCTTAGACAAACCCCTAAATAAACCCCTAATTAAATCTGTGATAAACCCTTATATAAACTCATAGATAAACCACTAGATAAATTCATATATAAACCCTAACCAGTAGATTTAACCATAGTTTTACCCAAAAATAAACCCCAAGATTTACACCTAGGTCAAACCAAAAATGTACCAGGGCCACACTTGCTCAAGCTGGAGAAGGAGGAAGAAAACTGTTGGGTGATCGGTTACTTTGAGCTACGAGTGAAGGGGTAAGAGAGTGAGAAATGAGATAGATACAAACAGGAAAGAGGTCGTCGGTAGGTGGTGCAGATGTCTCCAGAAAAGAGGTGCAGAAGGCTTAAGAAATGATGTTCAGGAGGCTCCAGAAAAGAGGTTCAGAAGTCTCCGGAAAAGAGGTTCAGGAGGCTCTGGAAAAGAGGTTCAGGAGGCTCCAGAAAAGAGGTTCAGGAGGCTCTGGAGAAGAGGTTCAGGAGGCTCCAGAAAAGAGGTTCGGGAGGCTCCATAAAAGAGGTTCGGGAGGCTCCGGAAAAGAGGTTCAGGAGGCTCCGGAAAAGAGGTTCACGAGGCTCCGAAAAAGAGGTTCAGGAGGCTCTGGAAAAGAGTTTCAGGAGGCTCCGAAAAAGAGGTTCAGGAGGCACCAGAAATGAGGCTCCACGGTCTGAAAAAATGAGACCGCTCTAGTCACTAACTATGAGCTAGAAACTCTCCTAAGTCCCTTTTCCGGTACCCCTGCCCCTCTATTTATAGATGTGGGGGCCTGCTGAAATGGGTAGGTCTACAATTAATGTGCTGATTAGACCTGCTGAGATCGTCCAGACTTGCTAAGATCGTCTAGACATGCTGAGATAGCTGAGATCGTCGAGCTGAGACCACTGAGATCATCGAGACCGCTGAGATAGCTGAGATAGCTGAGATCGTCGAGCTGAGACTGCTGAGATCATTGAGACATCTAAGATAGCTAAGATTGTCGAGACATCTGAGATCATTGTGCTGAGACCGCTGAGATCATCGAGACAGCTGAGATCGTCGAGCTGAGACCACTGAGATCGTCAAGACAGCTGAGACAGCTGAGATTGTCGAGTTGAGACCACTGAGATCATCGAGATAGCTGAGATCATCGAGACAGCTGAGATCATTGAGCTGAGACTGCTGAGATCATCGAGACAGCTGAGATCATCGAGCTAACACCGATGAGATTGTCAAGACAGCTGAGACAGTTGTGATTGTTGAGACAGTTGAGATAGCTGAGATTGTCGAGCTGAGACCATTGAGACCGTCGAGACAGTTGAGACAGCTGAGATCGTCGAGCTGAGACCGCCTAGAACTTGAAAAACGTTCAGCTTGGAGGGGATCGTCGATTTCTGGATAAACAAAGATTTACCCCAAAATTTATGCCAAGATTTACTACTAGAAATATCTCTAAATTTACCCCTAGATAAATCCTTAAATAAAACCTTTAGATAAACCCATAGATAAAAATCTAGATAAACTCCTAGATAAATCCCTAGATAAACCCTTATTTAAACCCCTAGATAATATCCTAGTTAAACTCGTGGTAAACACTTAGATAAGCCCATAGATAAACCCCTAAAAATGCCTAGATAAACCCCTAGTTAAACCCATTATAAACCCATAGATAAACTCACAAATAAACCCATTAATAAACCCCTAGATAAACCCCTAGACAAACACCTAGATAAACCCCTAGACAAATACCTAGATAAACTCATAGATAAACCCCTAGATAAACCACTAGATAAACCTCCTAGGTAAACCCATAGATAATCCCCTAGATAAACTCCGCGATAAATCCATAGATAAACCTCTAGATAAACCGCTAGATAAATCCCTAGATAAACCTCTAGATAAACCCCTAGATAAACTCCTAGATAATCTCCTAGATAAACCCACATGTAAACCCTTACATTTACCCCTAAGCAAACCCCTAAATATAACCATAATTTTATCCCGATATAAATCCCAAGATTTACCCCTAGATTTATGCATAAATTTATTCCTAGATTTACCCGTAGATTTATCCCAAGATTTACCCATAGATAAACCCTTAAATAAAATCCTAGATAAAACCTCTAGATAAACCCTAGATTAAACCCTAGATAAACTCCTATATAAACCCCTAAATAAACCCATAAACCCCTAGATAAACCCCTAAATGAACTCCAAGATAAACCCCTAGATAAACTCCTAGATAAACCCCTAGATAAATCCCTAGATAAATTGATAGATAAACACTTAGATAATTTTATATATAAACCCGTAGACAAACTTCTAGATAAACAGTGATAAACCACTAGATAAACCCAAAGATAAACTACTAAATAAACCCCTAGATAAACTCCTTGTTAAACCCTTAGATAAATCCCTAAATAAATCCCTAGATAAACCCCTATATAAACTCTTAGATAAACCACTAGATAAACATATAAATAAACTCATAGATGAACCCCTAGATAAATCACCTAAATAAATCCTAGAAAAAACCCTAGATAATCCCCTTATTAATCCACTAGATAAACCCAAAGATACCCCTCTAGATAAACCCCTAGATAAACACCAATATAAGCACATACTTAAACACCTAAATAAACCCCAAGATAAACTCCTAGATAAACCCCTAGATAAACACCTACATAAATCTATAGATAAACCCCTAGATAAACCCCTTGACAAAACCTTAGATAAACCACTAAATAAACCCTTAGATAAATTCATAGATAAACACCCAGATAAACCCCTAGATAAACCCTTACATAAATTCATAAATAAACCACTAGATAAACCCCTAGATAATCCCCTAGATAAACCCCTAGATAAATCTCTAGATAAACTCCTAGACAAACACCAAAATAAACCACTAGATAAACCCTTGATAAACCCCTATATAAACCCTTTAATTAAACTCCTAGATAAACCCCAAGATATACCCATAGACAAACCCTTAGATACTCCCCTATATAAACCCTTAAATGAACCCCTAGATAAACCCCTAGATAGATCTATAGATAAACCCATGGATAAATCCCTAGATAAACTCCTACAGAATCCCCAACTTAAACCCCTAGATAAACCCATATACCCCTAGACAAACCCCTAGATGAACTCCTAAGTAAACCCCTAGATAAATACCTAGATAAATTAGTATATAAATCCATAAGTAAATTTATATATAAATCTCTGGATAAACCTCTAGATAAACTCCTAGTTAAAACTGTAATAACCCCCTAGATATACCCATAGATAAACCCTTAGATAAATCTCTAAATAAACTCTTAGATAAACCCCTAAATAAACCCCTAGATAAACCCCTAGATAAGCCCCTACATAAACCCCTAGATAAACTTCTAGATAAACCACTAGATAAAACCCTATCTAAACCATAGATAATCCCCTAGATAATCAACCTAGAAAAATGCTTAGATAAACCAATAGATAAACTCATAGTTAAACCCGTGATAAACCCCTAGATATACACATAGATAAACCCCTAGTTAACATCGGGATAAATCCCTGGATAAACCCCTAGATAAACCCCTCGATAAACTCCTAAATAACCCCCTAGATAAACCCTTTGATAAACCCCCAAATTAACTCCTAGATATACCATTAGACAATCCCTTAGATATTACCCTATATCAATCCCTAGATACTCCCCTATATCCCTAGATAAACCCCTAGATAAACCCCTAGATAAACCTCTCGATAAACATCTAGATAAACCCCAAAATAAATCCCTAGATAAACCCCTACATAAACCCCTAGAGAAACCCTTAGATAAACCCCCTAGATAACCCCCTAGAAAAAACCCCTAGATAAACCCCTATATTAGCTCCTAGATAATCCCTTAGAAATCCCTAGATAAACCTCTAGAGGAACCCCTAGATAAACCTCTAGAGGAACCCCTAGATAAACCCCTAGATAAAACCCTAGATAAACCCATTAACCCCTTGATAAGCCCCTAGATGAACCCCTAGATAAACTCCTAGATAAACCCCTAGATAAACACCTAAGTAGCTATAGATAAACCACTAGTTAAACTCCCACCTAGATAAAACTCTAGATAAACTCCTAGTTAAATTTGTGATAAACCCTTTGATAAACTCATAGAGAAACTCCTAGATAAACCCCTTGATAAACTCCTAAATAAACCCCTAGATAAATCCCTAGATAAACCCCTAGATAAACACCTAGATAAACCACTAGATAAACTCCTAGATAAACTCCTAATAAACCCCTAGATAAATTCCTAAATTAACCACTACATAAACCCCCAGATAAACCCCTTGAAAAACCCCTAGATAAACTCCTTGATAAACTCCTAAATAAACCCCTAGATAAACCTATAGACAAACTTCTCGATAATCCCCTGGATAAACTCCTAGATAAACCCCTAAATAAATCCCTAGATAGTCCCATAGATAAACCCTTAAATAAAGCCTACATAAACTCCTAAATAAACCTCTAAGTAAACCCTTTGGTAAACCACTAGATAAACGCCTAAATAAAACCCTAGATAAACTCCTATATAAACCCCTAGATATACCCTTACATAAACCCCAGATAAACTCTTAGTTAAACCCCTAGATAAACCTATAAACCCCTTAGATAACTCCCTAGATGAACCCCTAGGGGCTTATCTAGGGGTTTATTTAGGGGTTTATCTAGAGGGTTTATCTAATGGTTTATCTAGGGGTTTATCTAGGGGTTTATCTACATGTTTATTTATGGGTTTATCCAGGGGTTTATTAAGGGATTTATCTAGGGGTTTATCGAGGGGTTTATCCAGGGGTTTATTCAAGGGTTTATTTAGGGGTTTATCTTGGGGTTTATCTTGGAGTTTATCTATGGATTTATCTAGGGGTTTATCTATGATTTTATCTATGGGTTTATCTAGGGGTTTATCTATAAGTTTATCTAGGGGTTTATCAAGAGGTTTATCAAGGGGTTTATTTAGGCGATTATCAATGGGATTTTCTAGGGATTTGTCTAGGAGTTTATTTAGGGGTTTATCCAGAGGTTTATCTAGGGGCTTATCTAAGGTTTTATTTAGAGGTTTATCTAGGGGTTTATCCAAGGTTTTATCTTGGTGTTTATCTATGGGTAAATTTAGTGGTTAATCACGATTTTAACTAGGAGTTTATCCAGGGGTTTATCTAGAGGTTTACTAGGGATTTATTTAGGTGTTTATCTAGGGTTTATCTATGGGTTTAGGGTTTCCCCTAGATGAATCCCTAGATGAACTCCCAGATAAAATCCTAGATAAACCCTTAGATAAACACCTAAATAAATTTATATATAAACCCCTAGACAAACCCCTAGATAAACCCTCAGATAAATCCCTAGTTAAACTCCTAGATAAACCCCTAGTTAAATTCCTAGATAAACTCCTAGATAAACCCATAAACCCGTAGATGAACCCCTATATAAACTTCTAGATAAACTCCTAAGTAGATCTATAGATAAACTAATAGCGAAACTCATAAACAAACCCCTTAAAAACCCTAGATAAACTCCTAGTTAAATTTGTAATGAACCCTCAGATATACCCATAGATAAACCCATAGATAAACTCCTAGACAAACCCCTAAATAAACCCTTAGATAAAATAAATTAACCCCTAGATAAACCCCTAGATGAACACCTAGATAAACTCCTAGACAAACCCTTAGATAAACCCTTAGATAAATTCCTAAATTATCCACTAGATAAACCCCAAGATAAACCCGTTGATAAACCCCTAGATAATCCTTAGATAAATGTCTAGATAAACCCATGGATAAACCCCTACATAAACCCCTAAATAAACCCATAGATAAACTTATATATAAACCCTACATAAACTCCTAAATAAACCCCTAGATAAACCCATATATAAACTCCTAGATAAACACTAAATAAACCCCTATATAAACCCCTAGATAAGCCCCTAGATTTAACCCTAGATAAACTCCTATATAAACCCCTTGATAAACCTATAAACACCTAGATAAACCTATAAACCCCTAGATAAATCCCTAGATGAACCCCCAGATAAAATCCTAGATAATCACCTATATAAATCTATATAAACCCCTAGATAAACACCAAGATAAACCACTAGTTAAATTTGTGATAATCCCTTGATGAACCCCTAGATAAACACATAGATAAACTCCTAAAAACCTCAAGATAAACCCTAGATTTACCCCTAGATAAACCCCTATATAAACCACTAGATAAACCCTTGATAAATCCTAGATAAACCCATATATAAAACCCTAGATAAACCCCTTGATAAACCTACAAACCCCTAGATAAACACCTAGATGAACCCCTAGATAAACTCCTAGATAAACCCCTAGATAAAAACCTAAATAAATTTATAGATAAACCCCTAGACAAACCCCTGGATAAAACCCTATATAAACCCATAATTAAATTTGTGACAAACCCTTAGATAAACCTCTAGATAAGCCCATATATAATCCCATAGATAATCCCCTAGATTAACCCCTAAATAAACCTCAAGATGAACCCCTAGATAAACCACTAGATAAACCTCTAGATAAACCCCTGGATAAACCCCTAGATAAACACGTAGATAAACCCCTAGATAAACCCATAAACCCCTAGATAAACACTAGATAAACCCCTGGATAAACTCATAAGTAGAACTATAGATAAACCAATAGCTAAACTCATAAACAAACACCTTGATAAACCCCTAGATAAACTCCTAGTTAAATTTGTAATAAATCCTTAGATAAACCCATAGATAAACCCCTAGATAAACTTCTAGACAAACCCCTAAATAAATCCATAGATAAACTAAATAAACCCCTTGAAAAACCCCTAGATGAACACCTAAATAAACTCCTAGTCAAACCCTTAGATAAACCCTTAGATAAATTCCTAAATTATCCACTAGATAAACCCGTTGATAAACCCCTAGATAATTCTTAGATAAACGCCTAGTTAAACCTCTAGATAAACACGTAGATAAACCCCTAGATAAACCCATACATAAACCCCTAAATTACCCCATAGATAAACTTATATATAAACCCTACATAAACTCCTAAATATACCCCTAGATAAACCCCTAGATAAATCCCTATATAAACCCCTAGATAAACCCTAAATAAACCCCTATATAAACCCCTAGAAGCCCCTAGATAAGCCCCTAGATATACCACTAGATAAACCCCTAGATAAACTTATAAACCCCTAGATAAATTCCTAGATGAACTCCCAAATAAAATCCTAGAGAAACCCCTAGATAAACACCTAAATAAATTTATAGATAAACCCCTAGATAAACTGCCAGATAAACCCCTAGTTAAACTCCTAGATAAAATCTTAGATAAACCCATAAATCTCTAGATGAATCCATACATAACCTTCTAGATAAACTCCTGGATAAACTCCTAAGTAGATCTATAGATAAACCAATAACTAAACTCATAAACAAACCCCTAGATAAACTCCTAGTTAAATTTGCAATTAACCCTTAGATAAACCCATAGATAAAACCCTAGATAAACTCCTAAACAAACCCCTAAATAAACCCCTAGATAAACTAAATTAACCCCTAGATAAACACCTAGATGAACACCAAGATAAACTCCTGGACAAACCCTTAAATAAACCCTTAAATAAATTCCTAAATTATCCACTAGATAAACCCCAAGATAAACCCGTTGATAAACCCCTAGATACCTATAGATAAACAACTAGATAAACCGCTAGATAAACTCTCAGATAAACCACTAAATAAATCCCTAAATAAACCCCTAGAGAAACCCCTAGAGAAACCCCTGGATAAATTGATAGATAAACACCTATATAATTTGATAGATAAACTAATAGATAAACTCCTATTTAAACCTGTGATAAACCCCTAGATATACCCATAGATAAACATGGGATAAACCCCAGGATAAATCCCTAGAAAAACCCATAGATAAACCCCTACACAAACCCCTAAATATACCTCTAGATAAACCCCTAGATAACCCCTCAAACAAACCCTAGACAAACCACTAGATAAACCCCTAGATAAGCCAATAGATAAGCCAATAGATAAGCCCCTAGATAATCCCCTAGTAATCCCCTAGATTAGCCCCAAGATAAACCTCTAGAGAAACCCCTAGATAAACTACTAGATAAGCCCCTAGATAAACCCCTAGATAAACCCATAGATAAACCCCTAGATAAACTCATAGATAAACCCCTAAATAAACCCCTAGACGAACCCCCTAGATAAACTCCTAGATAAACCCCTAGATAAACACCTAAGTAGATCAATAGAAAAATCACTAGATAAACTCCCCCTAGATAAACCTCTAGATAAACTCCTAGTTAAATTTGTGATAAACTCTTAGATAAACCCCTTGATAAACTCCTAAATAAACCACTAGATAAACTCCTAAGTAACACCTAGATTAATACCTAGATAAACCACAAGATAAACTCCTAGATAAACCCCTAGATAAATTCCTAAATTAACCACTACATAAACCCCTAGATAAACCACTTGATAATCTCCTTGATAAACACCTAGAAAACTCCTAGATAAACCTATAGATAAACCTCTAGATAAACCCCTAGATAAACCATAAAATAAATCCCTGGATAAACCCATAGACAAATCCATAAATAAACCTACATAAACACTTAAATAAACCCCTAAGTAAACCCCAAGATAAACCCTTAAATAAACCCCTAGATAAACCCCTAAATAAACCCCTAGAAAACTCATATATAAACCCCCAGATAAACCCTCTACATCTACTCCTACATAAACCCCTGGATAAACTCCTAGATAAACCCCTAGATAAACCTATATACCCTTAGATAAATCCCTAGTTGAACCCCTAGATAAACTCCTAGATAAACCCCTAGATAAACACCTAAACAAATCTATAGATAAAACCTTATATAAACCCTTAGACAAACCTCTAGATAATCTGCTAAATAAACCCCTAGTTAAATCTGTGATAAACCCTTAGATAAATCCCTTGATAAACCCCAAGATAAACCCTTAGAACTACTAAATAAATCCCTAGATTTACCCCTAGATAAACCCATAAATAAGCCCTTAGATAAACCCCTACAAAAAACCTAGATAAACTCCTAGATAAACCCGTAGATAAACCCATAATCCCCTAGAGAAACCCAAAGATGAACCCCTAGATAAACACCTAAATAAATCGATAGATAAACCTTAAACCCTAGACAAACCTCTAGATAAACCCCTAGATAAATCCCTGGTTATATCTTTGATAAACCCTTAGATAAACCCCTATATAAACCTCTAGATAAACCCCTAGATAAACCTATAGATAAACCCTTAGATTAACCCTAGATAAACACATAAATAAACCCCTTGTAAACCTCTAGATAAACCCCTAGATAAACTCCTAGTTAAACCCATGATAAACCCCTAAATATACCCATAGATAATCCCCTGGATAAATTGATAAACCCCAAAATAAACCCTTAGATAAACCCCTAGATAAACCCATAGATAAAACCCTAGATAAACTGCTAGATAAACCCCTAGATAAACCCATAAACACCTAAATAAACCCCTAAATAAACCCCTATATAAACACCTAGATCAACCCCTAGATCAACCCCTAGACAAACCCCTAGATAAAGTCCTAGTTAAATCTATGATAAACTCTTAGATAAACCCCTAGCTAAACTCCTAGATAAACTCTAAATAAACCCCTAGATAAACCTCTAGATAAACCTCTAGATAAAACCCTAGATAAACACCGAGATAAACCCCTAAATAAACACTTAGATAAACCCTTTGATAAACTCCTAGATAAATTCTTAAATAATCCACTAGATAAACCCATAGATAAACATCTTATAATCCCCTAGAAAATCCTATAATAATCCCCGAGGTAAAACCCTAGATAAACCCCTAGATGAACCCCTTGATAAACTCCTAAATAAATCCCTAGATAAACACCTACATAAATCTATAGATAAACCCATAGATAAACCCATAGATAAACTCCTAGATAAACCCCTAGATAAACCCCTAGAAAAATATGTGATAAAACCTTCGATAAACCGTAAATAAATTCCTAAATAAACCATTAGATAACCCCTTGACAAACCCCTAAATAATCCCCAGGATAAACCCCTAAATAAACCTCAAGATAAACTCCTAGATAAACCCCTATATAAACCCTTAGATAAACCCCTATATAAACCCTTAGATAAACCCCTAGATAAACCCCCAAATAAACCCTTGTTAAATACCTAAATAAACCCCTAGGTAAACCCCTAGATAATCCCCTAAATATACCCCTAGATAAACCCCTGTATAAACCCCTAGATAAACTCCTATATAAACCCCTTAAATAAACCCCTGGATAAACCCCAAGATATACCCCTAGACAAACCCTTAGATATTACCCTAAATAAACCCCTAGATAAATCTATAGATAAACCACAAGATGAAACCCTAGATAAACTCCTAGATAAACCCCTAAATAAACCCCTAGATAAACCCCTAGATAAACCCCTAAATAAACCCCTAGAGAAACCCCTAGATAAATTGATATATAAACCCATAGATAAATTGATATATAAAACCATAGATAAACTCGTAGATAAACTCATAATTAAACCCGTGATAAACCCCTAAATATACACATAGATAAACTCCAAGATAAACACATAGATTGCCCCTAGATAAACACTAGATAAACCCCTAGATAAACGCCTAAATAAACCCCTAGATAAACCCCTAGATAATCCCCCTAGATAAGCCTCCTAAATAAACCCTTGGATAAACCCTTAGATAAGCCCCTATATAATCCCCTAGACAATCCCCTAGATTAATCCTTAGATAAACCTCAAGATGAATCCCTAGATAAACCACTAGATAAACCTCTAGATAAATCCCTGGATAAACACTTAGATAAACTCCTAGATAAACCCCTAGATAAACCCATAAACCCCTGGATGAACCCCTAGATAAACCCCTGGATAAACTCCTAAGTAGATCTATAAATAAACCAATAGCTAAACTCATAAACAAACCCCTAGATAAACTCCTAGTTAAATTTGTAATAAGCCCTTAGAAAAACCCATAGATAAACCCTAGATAAACTCCTTAATAAACCCCTAAATAAACCCCTAGATAAACTAAATAAACCCCTAAATAAACCCCTAGATGAACACCTAGATAAACTCCTAGACAAACCCTCAGATAAACCCTTAGATAAATACCTAAATTATCCACTAGATAAACCCCTAGATAAACCCATTGATAAACCCATTGATAAACCCATTGATAATCCATAGATAAATACCTAGATAAACCCATGGATAAACCCCTACATAAACCCCTACATAAACCCTTAAATAAACACATTGATAAACTTATATATAAACCTTACATATAAACTCCTAAATAAACCCCTAGATAAACCCCTATATAAACCCCAGATAAACCTTAGATAACCCATATATAAACCCCTAGATAAGCCCTTAGATAAGACCCTAGATATACCCCTAGATAAACTCCTAGATAAACCCCTAGATAAACCTATAAACCCCTAGATAAATCCCTAGATGAACCCCCAGATAAAATCCCAGATAAACCCCTAGATAAACACCTAAGTAAATCTAAAGATAAACCCCTAGACAAACCCCTAGATAAACCCCCAGTTAAATCCGTGATAAGCCCTCACATAAAACCCTTGATAAATACCTAGATAAACACATAGATAAACTCTTAAATAAACCTCTAGATAAACCCTAGATTTACCCTTAGATAAACCCCTATATAAATCCCTAGATAAACTCCCAGATAAACCCCTAGATAAATCTCTATATAAAACCCTAGATAAACTCCTAGATAAACCCCTTGATAACCCCATAAACCCCTAGATAAACCCCTAGATGAACCCCTCGATAAACCCCTAGATGAACCCCTCGATAAACCCCTAAATAAAAAACCCAAATAAATCTATTGATAAACCCCTAGACAAACCCCTAGATAAACCCCTAATTAAATCTGTGATAAACCCGTATATAAACTCCTAGATAAACCCCTTGATAAATTCATATATAAACCTTAAACCCTATATTTAACCATAGTTTTACCCAAATATAAACCCCCAAGATTTACCACTAGATTTACCCCAAAATTTATGCCTAGATTTACCCCTAGAAATATCTCTAAATTTACCCCTAGATTAATCCTCAAATAAACCCTTAAATAAAACCTCTAGATAAACTCCTAGATAAACCCTTATTTAAACCCCTAGATAAAACCCTAGATAATATCCTAGTTAAACTCATGGTAAACCTTTATATAAGCCTATAGATAAACCCCTAAAAATGCCTAGCTAACCCCTGGTTTAACTTATTATAAACCCACAGATAAACTCACAAATAAACCCATAAATAAACCCCTAGAAAAACCCCTAGATAAACACCTAGATAAACCCTTAGATAAATACCTAGATAAACCCTTAGATAAACCCCTAGATAAACCTCCTAGATAAACCCATTAATAATCCGCTAGATAAACCCCTAGATAAACTCCGAGATAAATCCCCAGATATACCTGTAGATAAACCCCTAGATAAATCTCTAGCTAAACCTATAGTAAACCCCTAGATAAACTCATAGATAATCTCCTAGATAAACCCACATGTAAACCCTTACATTTACCCCTAATCAAACCCCTAAATATAACCATAGTTTTATCCCGATATAAATCCTAAGATTTACCCCTAGATTTATGCATAAATTTATGCCTTGATTTACCCCTAGATTTATCCCAAAATTTACCCACAGATAAACCCTCAAATAAAATCCTAGATAAACCTATAGATAAACCCCTAGATAAACCCTAGATTAACCCCTAGATAAACTCCTATATAAACCCCTAAATAAACCCATAGATAAACGCATAAACCCCTAGATAAACCCCTAGATGTTCCTCCTAGTTAAACCCTTAAATGAACTCTAAGATAAACCCCTAGATAAACTCCTAGATAAACCTCTAGATAAATTCTTTGATAAATTGATAACAAACACTTAGATAATTTTATATATAAACCCCTAGATAAACCCATAGACAAACTTCTAATTAAACTGTGATAAACCCATAGAAAAACCCCTAGATAAACCCCTCGATAAACCCCTAGATAAATCCCTAGATAAATTCCTAGATAAACCCCTAGATAAACTCCTAGTTAAACTCTTAGATAAACACCTAGATAAACATAAAAATAAACATGTCGATAAACCCCTAGATAAACCCCCTAAATAAATCAATAGAAAAAAACCTAGATAATCCCCTTATTAATCCCATATATAAACCCAAAGATAACCCTCTAGATAAACCCCAATATAAGCCCCTACTTAAACACCTAAATAAAACCCGAGATAAACTCCTAGATAAACCCCTAGATAAACACATACATACATATATAGATAAACCCCTTGACAAACCCTTAGATAAACCAATAAATATATCCCTAGATAAATCTATGATAAACTCTTAGATAAATTCATGGATAAACCCCTAGATAAACCCCCTGCATAAATTCCTAAATAAACCACTATATAAACCCCTTCATAAGCTCGTAAATAATCCCCTAGAAAAACTCATAGATAAATCTCTAGATAAACTCCTAGATAAACACCAAAATAAACCCCTAGATAAACCCCTAAATAAACCCCTAGATAAACCCCTAAATAAACCCCTTGATAAACCCCTATATAAACCCTTTAATTAAACCCCAAGATATACCCATAAACAAACCCTTAGATACTCCCCTATATAAACCCCTAGATAAACCCACAGATAAACTTCTAGATATACCCCTAGACCATCCCTTAGATATTACCCCATATAAATCCCTAGATACTCCCCTATATAAACTTTTAAGTAAACCCCTAGATAACCTATAGATAAACCACAAGATAAACCCCTAGATAAACTCCGAGATAAACCCCAGATATACCTCTAGATAAACCCCTAGATAAATCCCTAGCTAAACCTTTAGATAAACCCTTAGATAAACTCATAGATAATCTCCTAGATAAACCCACATGTAAACCCTTACATTTACCCCTAATCAAACCCCTAAATATAACCATAATTTTATCACAATATAAATCCTAAGATTTACCCCTAGATTTATGCATAAATTTATGCCTAGATTTACCCCTAGATTTATCCCAAAATTTACCCACAGATAAACCCTCAAATAAAATCCTAGATAAAACCCTTAGATAAAACCCTAGATAAACCCTAGATTAACCCCTAGATAAACTCCTATAAAAACCCCTAAATAAACTCATAGATAAACCCAAAAACCTCTAGATAAACCCCTAGATAAACTCCTAGATAAACCCTTAAATGAACTCCAAGATAAACCCCTAGATAAACCTCTAGATAAATCCTTTGATAAATTGATAATAAACACTTAGATAATTTTATATATAAACCCCTAGATAAAGCCATAGACAAACTTCTAGTTAAACTGTGATAAACTCATAGAAAAACCCCTAAATAAACTCTTAGATAAACCCCTAGATAAACCCCTCGATAAACCCCTAGATAAATTCTTAGATAAATTCCTAGATAAACCCCTAGATAAACTCCTAGTTAAACTCTTAGATAAACACCTAGATAAACATAAAATAAACCTGTCGATAAATCACTAGATAAACCCCCTAAATAAATCCCTAGAAAAAATCCTAGATAATCCCCTTACTAAACCCATAGATAAACCCAAAGATAACCCTCTAGATAAACACCAATATAAGCCCCTACTTAAACACCTAAATAAACCCCGAGATAAACTCCTAGATAAACCCCTAGATAAACACATACTTACATCTATCGATAAACCCCTTGACAAACCCTTAGATAAACCACTAAATATATCCCTAGATAAATCTATGATAAACTATTAGATAAATTCATAGATAAATACCTAGATAAACCCCTACATAAATTCCTAAATAAACCACTAGATAAACCCCTTCATAAACCCCTAGATAATCCCCTAGAAAAACCCTTAGATAAATCTCTAGATAAACTCCTAGATAAACCCCAAAATAAACCCCTAGATAAACCCCTAAATAAACCCCTAAATAAACTCATAGATAAACTCTTAAATAAACCCTTGATAAACGCCTAAATAAACCCCTAGATAAACTTCTAAATAAACCCTTTGATAAACCCCTAGATAAACCTCTATATAAACCCTTTAATTAAACCCCTAGATAAACCCCAAAATATACCCATAGACAAACCCTTAGATACTCCCCTATATAAACCCCTAGATAAACCCCCAGATAAACTTCTAGATATACCCCTAGACAATCCCTTAAATATTACCCTATATAAATCCCTAGATACTCCTCTATATAAACTTCTAGATAAAACCCTAGATAACCTATAGATAAATCACTAGATAAACCCCTAGATAAACCCCTAGATAAACTCCCAGATAAACCACTAAATAAACCCATAGATAAACCCCTAGATAAATTGATAGATAAACTTTATATAATTTGATATATAAACCCCTAAATAAACCAATAGATAAACTCCTAGTTAAACCTGTGATAAACCCCTAGATATACCCATAGATAAACCCCTTGATAAACCCGGGATAAACCCCTAGATAAATCCCTAGATAAACCCCTAGATAAACCACCTAAATAAACCCATAGATAAAACACTAGATAAACCCATAGATAAACCCCTACATAAACCCCTAGATATACCCATAGATAAACCCCTAGATAAACCCCTAGATAACCACCTCGAAAAACCCCCTAAATAATCCCCTAGTAATCCCCTAGATTATCTCCTAGATAAACCTCTATAGGAACCCCTAGATAACCCACTAGATAAGCTCTGAGATAAACCCCTAGATAAACACATAGATAAACCCCTAGATAAACCCAAAAACCCCTTGATAAACTACCTAAATAAACCCATAGATAAACCCCTAGATAAACCCATAGATAAACCCCTACATAAACCCCTAGATATACCCATAGATAAACCCCTAGATAACCCCCTCGAAAAA